>OZ023274.1:28555519-28818633 GCA_964007475.1 Hybos culiciformis
AAGAGGAAATAATTTCAGTTGGATTAGGTAATGATATTTTGTTGCCTTGTGAAGTTCATGGTTATCCTCAGGTAAATTATTTAACCAAAATATATTAATGATGTTGCTAAACAAGCATAAGGAATTAATCTTGACTAACACACAAAAATTTTTAGCCTGAAATCGTATGGCGATTTAATGATTTTGAAATCGAGCTTGACGAAAATAATTTTCACATACAAAAAATTGGTAATTTGTTATTGAAAAATGTGAATCTTTCAAATGAAGGAGTTTATAATTGTGAAGCTTCTAATGAGTATGGTTTAGCTATGAAAAATATATTACTAAGTATAAATTGTAATTACGAAATTTGATTAAAAATAGATGGTTTGATATAGTGAATTTAAATTATCATTATTTTTTGTAGTTCCACCAGTTATAATATCCACATTACCAACAGAGCCAATTAAATTATTTCCAAATAATAACATAACCTTAACTTGTGCAGCAGATGGTAATCCAAAGCCAGAAGTATTTTGGAATAAAGGTGGCGAAAGACTTACTGAAATAGGTAAATAATGTTAAATTACTAAAACGAAAGAAATTAAAATTAAAATTACTGAACATTATAATATGAATTTAGTTAATATGAAATAAAGTTAAAAAAAAATGTTTTCAGGTTACGGAGCTAGTCTTCTTCAACTAGTGAACGCTGCAAAAAATATTTCAGACAAATATTCTTGTGTCGCTCATAATATTGAAGGTTTAGAAGAAGTTGATGTCGACGTTATTGCAATACGTAAATTCTTTTATTATTCATTTCGAATGTTGTTTCTGTATTTTATTTGAAACTATTTATTTTAATACATTACAGAGAAACCCAAAATTAATAGAAGATCATTACATAATGAAATGAAGCTTATAAATGGAACAGAAGGGAATGAAATAAGTTTAATTTGTCCAATTGATAATGCTAATTATTTCATTTGGAAAGTTAATTCTATTATAATTCCGAATGAAAAAGAATCATTGTTAAAATTAAAGAATTTGTCTTATAAAGATAATGGAAAATATACTTGTTCTGGCATAAATGAAGCTGGAATTCAAGACTATGAGCTAAATTTATTAGTGCATGGATCACCACATATGTTCAGTAGCGTTGAAGTAAATTCTGAAGAAATTCAAAATATAAGACAAATAAATCTTAAAAAAGGCGAAAATAAAACATTAAAATGTTTGGCTCAAGGATTCCCAGAACCATTAGTAATATTCATTGAATAATAAACATCTGTATAGTAAAAATTATTAAATAAAATTAATTTTTTTTGTGCCCAGATTCAATGGAAAAAAGACGAAGCTGTTTTGTCAGTTAATAATCGGAATATAATTTAAAAAATGTTGATATTAACCATGGTGGAGAATATGTGTGCAGAGCAACAAATAAATATGGAAAAACAGATTTAATTTTTGATGTTCGAATATTAGGTTTCTTTCTTGTAATTTTTTATACAAATTATTCTCGATACAAATAAAGGAAACAAAGGAACTTCTAATATTGTCGATGTATTTTAGAAAGAAAACGTATAAAAATCGTATTATATTGAGAAGTATTATATTGACTAACGCCTTGAGATTTGTTGCTTATTTTTGTTTTACATTTATATTTCTTAAACATAAGCTATTGCTTTTACACACTTTTTACCTTTTTGTAGTTCCTCCAAAGGCTGAAACCGCAAAAAATCAATTCATTGAAGTAAATGAAGGTGAAAATATTCAATTAGAATGCTCAATTTTTGGGAATCCTTGGCCTGTAATATCATGGTTCAAAAACAGGTAAACAACTTTCTTCAATCTTAAAAATATTGAATAACTCTTGTTTTTGTTAAATTACCTATTAGGAAAATCTTAGAAAATGAATTTGACGAGATTTTAGATATTAAAAATATTACATTTGATAATGATGGTGTATACAAATGTAATGCTAGTAATTATCTTGGAACAGAAACAATTGAATTTGTTATTGATGTTTTCGGTAAGTAAAATAACCTTTCAATGTTAAATAATAAATATTTTCAAAATTTTCAAACTAAAGTTTCAATTTTAAATCAAGGGCCGCCGAAATTTGAAATTGATTTGATGAAAAATGATTTGAAATTTTACAATAATCAAAATATTGAATTAAATTGTGCTGCTCAAGGTAATCCGTTGCCAATACTTGCTTGGGCGTACAATAATAAAATCTTATTAACGACATCAAGAGCTCTTTTACCAAACAGTGAAAACTATAATGAAATTTATATTGATGAATATGGAAATACATTTAGTGATAAGAGACCGAATAATTTAATTTCACTAAATTCTTCTGGAAAAAAAAATTTCTATGGTAAAGTATTAAAAATTGACAATACAGTAAGTCTTAAATTGATAATCGAAAATGAAGCAAAGAAAAAAAGCGGAAATTATAGTTGTTATGCTTTGAATACATTGGGAAATAAGAATCATAATATTAATGTCGATATTTACGGTATAAAAAATTGAATTACCTGAATCCGAAGTATAATTAAGTGTAAATAATTTTTGGTTTCAGTTCCACCAAAATTCAAAGATGGTAATATTGTAAAAAATGAAAATATAAATTTATTAGAGGGCCTGCCATTGATAATATTTTGTCCATGGTTAGGAAATCCAAAACCAGAAATTAAATGGTTCAAGGTATATGCAAGTTTTTTTTATAACCTTATGAAATTTATTACCTATTTAAAAAAATAATAAATTGAAAAATTTTAAGTTACAAGAAACTATTTCTAAATTTTCTAAATATTTCTCAGGATGGAAACTTACTAAATGATAATTTTGATATTACCACATCCAAAGACAACCGAACTCTATTTGTATTCAATACTAAAATGACTGATTCAGGATACTATAACTGCGATGCGAAAAATTTGGTTGGACAGAATAAAAAAGAGTTCACTGTTGAAATTTTAGGTACGCAAGTTTATTAAGAAAAATAAATAAAAATTAATTTTGAATTATGGGAGGATTTATTGAGGTTTTTTGTAAACCCTCAGTTGTTAAGTTTTATTAGTGGATAGTAATTTAACCTGAAAATCAATTATTTATATTCATACAATTCAAAATGAATTTTTAAAAAGGAAAGCTATAACAATTCCAAATTATGTCAACGTAATGATCATCAAGTTAAGACTTGAATTGTATCAACTTAATGTAATATTAAAAAATTAAAAAATATATTTTTTATAAGCATTTATTTATTAGTATAATTAAACTATTGTCATTGTAAAGAGGTTTGCAGAAAATAAAGAATATTTAAATCTTAAAAAAATCTTAAAAATGTAAGATAGTGATGTAACTTCTAAGACTAGAATCAGAAATAACAGGAAGTTTATCAAAGATTAAAAACCTCACAAAGTAATGAAAAATTGATATTCATATAATTCACAGAAATAAAAATAAAATTTCATACAATTTAAATAAAGTTTATATTTTATTACATTCGTCTCAAGAATTGTAAATGATATGTATCAAGTGAATCATTCTGACTCCTAAGCTTGATACCAGGACGAAATAATTCAACAGTCTTTGAATAATTTCAAGTAAAAATAATAAAAATTCTCTAATAATAAACAAGAGATAATATACTTTCCAGATTAAATTACTATCTACTAATAAAAAAAAAAAAAAGTAAATAAAAATATTTTTAAAAAATTTTTAAATTGTCATTAAAGCACCGCCACAAATTACATTAGATAACTCATTAGAGTCTTATAGAACTTCTGTTCATAAGTTAAAATTAGATCAAAAGATTACTTTGGAATGTCCAGCAACAGGAAATCCGCCACCAAAAATAATATGGTTAAAACAATTTGAAGATGGTGAAGATGAAATTTTATTGGAAACCTCAACTACTTTAGTAAGAAAATTATGATTTTTTTACTTTTAAATAAACTAAAGGTCTTGGCAATAGTTTTTCTTGGACACAGAACACTGGAGAGAGTAACCTTTTTAATTAACACAAAAATACATAATGAACATTTCAAAAGATTTAAAAAAAAAATAAATTTCAACTTCCTACATTTTAGGTACTAACAAATTTACAAGAAAGTGGAAATTTCAGCTGTTATGCCAATAATTCTCTTGGTTTTACAGAAAAAAAATTTAGTATTGAAATATTGAAATCACCTAAAATTTTAAGTAATTCTAAAGAACTCAATTTTAAAGAACATGATACCATTACTCTAGATTGTCCAGCCTATGGTAGTCCTAAGCCTGAAATTATTTGGATGAAGGTAATTAATTAAAATAAGCAAAATTAAATTAGGTATAGAGTGAGAAATGTGATATTTATTTCCAGGGAAATACTGAGTTAAATCCAATGCTATCGAATTCTAATATTTTTTTTTCTTCTGATCGTAAGAAATTAAAAATATTAAATTCTAAACGAGATTCAGCTGGTCTTTATTCATGTATAGCTAGAAACAGTTTAGGTGAAATCAAGCATGATATTCTTGTAAATATTAAAAGCAATTCCATGTGGTCTAAATGGGAACCTTGGGGTCAATGTAGTGTAAGTTGTGGATCTGGAATTAGAAAGCGATACAGAAAATGTACTTCATTTGATAGTGAAAATAATTCGAATAGCACTTGTCAAGGAATAGTATCTGAAGCGGAAATTTGTGAAATGACTCCTTGTCCGGTAAGAATTAAAAAAAATACTCCCTCCAATGGTTATCCCATTTTTGCTCTTTTAGATTAATGGAAATTGGAGTGATTGGACTGGATGGACATCATGTTCTCAACCTTGTTGGAACATCAGTTTATCTGAAAAGCCAACCATGAAGCGTTATCGAGATTGCAATAATCCAATACCGAAAAATGGTGGAAAATTCTGCGACGGTAACGAATACGAAGAAATCAATTGCAATGTAAAACCGTGCTCAGTAAATGGAGAATGGTAATTAAAAAAAATTAGCAGAAAATTTATGACTTTTATGAGGCTGGTTTTCATAGGTCAATTTGGGAACCATGGTCAGAATGCAGTGTTTCATGTGGATTTGGAATTAAGGAGCGTCAAAGATGGTGCAACAATCCTCCTCCAGCACACGGCGGGGAATACTGTAGAGGTTCTCCCAAGCAAACTCTTGTATGTGGACAAGATTCTTGCCCCGGTAGATATAAACATTTTCGGAACAAATAACTTATTAAATGTGTAAATATAATAAATTTTTAGTGGATGGAGGTTGGTCAGAATGGTCGTCTTGGTCTGAATGTAGTCAGACATGTGGTAAGGACAGTTTAAGAAAACGTAGTAGACAGTGTAACAATCCTACTCCAAGCACCAATGGATTGTATTGTATTGGATCAAATGTTGAAATAATGAAATGTAAAGAGAAACCGCCATGTAATTATAAACCAATTAGTAGCTTTTTAACGGTAAATATGACTTCCAGCGCTCCGCTCAAATACTTTAATTTATACTTATAGGTTACATTATTTTATTATTAGTTTCAGATTTAAAATATTATTTTAAAACTTAAATAAATTTTATTTTTCGAAGACTAAATAAATTGTTCTAACCCAGGTATTATATGCCACTAATCTTACTAATTTCTTTTGGTATAGAAATTTTCTCCTCGTCTACAATACGAAATTCCAGAAAATTATGTAAACGATAATCCAACAGAAACAAATTATCAATATGCTGTTGGCAATCAATATGATGAAAGTAAAACAATTGAAAATCGCGAAGAAGACGTTGATTCAAATGATTCCAAAAAAGTAAAAATGACTATAACATTTAAAAATTATAAGCCTTTGAAGGATCTAAAGGAGGTAATAAAATTAAGAATATAATTTTTCTGTTTAAATTTCCATTAAATTTTGATTTATTTCAGTTGAGTTTATATCCTGGATTATCGCCTTATGTGATGTAAGTTAAAAATAAATATAATTTATTAATCGATATTATCCTTAAACATACGCTTATAATCTTTAAAATGTATATCATCAAATTTTGTAACCGATTTCTACATTATTGTTTCAGAAATAAAATGTTTCCTTGCCCGCTCGGTTTTGAACCAGATGAAACTGAAGGAAAATGTGTAGGTAATAAAAAATATCATTTGATATAATTAAAAGAAAACAAATACATGATTATGTTTACTGTTTCGCATAGATGTCAATGAATGCAAGTCCTACAATGCTGTTTGCGGACAAAATGAATTGTGTAAAAATTTAATTGGTACTTTTGAATGCACATGTGCAGATGGTTTCGAGTTAGTAAATGGTCTTTGTGAAGGTAACATAATTAAAAGAAAGTTTTAATTTGAATCATTTCATAATAATAATAATAATAATAATAATAATAATAATAATAATAATAATAATAATATAAATAATAATAATAATATAAGTTTATTCATAAGGAATTCAAAGTTAATAACATTGCATTTTAAAAAAATATTCCTTTTTCCCTTATGTATATATATTGTTTCTAAACTAAATCATTCTTTATTTCTTTAGTAAGCTAAAACAACCATATGGGGTAATAGCCTTTTGTTGTGTCTGGTATACGATTGAATACACATACTTTCTATCAATTAAAATAATTTATAATTCAATTTTCTCCTCTCTAAATTTAATTTTAATTACACGATAAATTCAGTTTTCTTTCCTTTACATATATTATATATACTTAACCCGGCACAAAAAAGAAATGTTTTATTAAAAAAAATAAAAAAAACAAAAATTGATTACCAATTATATTTGACATCAAGAGTTAAATTTTTCTATTAAACGAGATAAAGGTTAACCCAATTTCCACAATTAAGAAAATCCATTACCTGCTCTTCAGATAAAGTTACAAAACCAAAATACTGTCTCCTGAATCTACGAAAGATTGGACACTCACCTATATAATTCTCAATTAATTCTCTCATACTGAAATTGCAAACTGAACATAATTTTCTTTCCTCTGACCTCAAGGAAACATAATTTAAACCGATAAGGCTTGCTTTATTTTAAAAAATCCTCCTATTTGTTGTTGTGATTTTAATTAAAGCAAATAATTTAATCAATTAAAAAATCCATGACTTTCTGTACTTTTGGCCTTCTCTTTGTATGACCCCAATAAAATATTTTTAACAAAGTTCTGTACTTTACCAGTCTTTTTCTTCCAAGTTTTCCTAGATAAATATACCTAATTACAATAACGCTTAGCACTCCAGAGACAACCATTTTCCAAATCATTTTATAAACTTTTTTTTAAATATTAATACAGATTTAGATGAATGCGTTAATTATGAACATGATTGCAATGAAGAGCAGGCTTGCTTGAATACAAATGGATCATATTTGTGTGTTCCAACACCGTGTCCAAATCAATACATTAGAGACGAAACAAGCAGGTATGAAAATATTATGTGCACTGAAAACTTGACATCATAAAATACTGGATAATTCCGGCCTTGATTTGAAATGCAACCATAAACATACTCGAATATTGATATAGTACAAACTTTTAATTTCAGGCAATGTATTTTAATGTGCAATATAAGTCTTTGTCCTGATAATGCAAAAATATCACAAACCATCACTTATACAATATTATCATTGAAAAATATAACTATTGGTGTTCCATTTTTAAAAATTGTCAATTATGATGTTACTCAAAGAATATTACCATTTACTTCGTTTGCATTAGTTGATGCATGGCCCTCAAATCAATTTAAATTAAATTTAAGTGAAAGTAAATCATCATTTTTATATTTATCAAATAAAATTGAAAATCAAAAAGTTTTTAAAATAATTATTATTGCGAAATCTTTTAAAGAAAATACATACGAATTACTTTATGTAACAAGATTTATCGTATATCTATATATTTTATAAAACTACAATTGTATTTAGCAGAATTTTTTATTTTAATTGTTTATTGAAATAATTTTATTGCCATCTCAATTATTATACGTTTAGGAAGAATTTAAAATATAGTAATTTTTTAGTTTTTTTTTAAAAAAAGTCAAAAATAAAATATTTTAAATATTTTTATTGTTTTTTTTTTAAATGCTATTCATAATACAATCAAAAAAGTCTTTTTTTCAAACTTATATTTTTGAGAAATGTGTCTAAAGTAAAATTTAAGGTTTTGAAATGCTAATAAAAGAGTAATAATAATAATAATAATAATTATAACATTAATAACATTGTATATATACAGAAAATAATTTTTGTTTATTTGCCTCAAGACATTAAATAAAATTTAATTATTCTCAATGAAATTTTGATTATAAATAAAATAGTTTGTTTAGAAAATGAATTAATTTTTATAAAGCTTCAGTGAAAAAATTAAAAACATTTTTAACATTTCTAAACTTTGTTTCAATTTAAATTTTTTATGTATCAAATTTTGATTCAAAAGTCATATTTAAAACAAAATGTTATTGTAAAATAAAATTTTCTTTTGCAACATAATAAAAATAATTGGATACAAAAATTTAGTGATTTTAAATAAATCTGAGTACTAAATGGGAACTTAAGTTAATTTCATGTATATCCTAAATTTATACTTTTTTTTAAAGTATGTATATTGAAATTTGTATCTTATATAAATTAATTAATCGATACATTGTAATCATATTATATCTGTTTATCCTGTATAATATAAAAAAGTAAATTTGTAACAAATTTAAAAATATATGAGTTATATTTTTTTTTGTTTGTATATCAATAAACAATATTCCAAAAAAAATATTAGAAAGAACATCCCTGGGTTAGGTTCTTATGCTTTTAAAGTTCTTGTGATTGACTTTTGTGTATTTTAATAAGTACGATTTTGCGTATAATATTATTGAATTTTTGTGACTGCTTCGTGGATAGCATTAGCAAAATATTCTATATTTTTATCATTTAAGCCACACATATTTATTCTTCCGGATGACAACAAGTAAATATGGTGTTGATCAATCATATATTTGACTTGTTTTTCTAAAAATATTTTTTTGTTTTATTTATGTTTTTAATTCTATAAATAGTTTTTCATTTGTTTACCATTTAAACCGGTATAGGAGAACATTCCAATTTGATCAATTATATGGTTCCAGCTTCCTGGAGTCTTTAATTGTTTTAACTGATGAAACAGTAACTCTCGCATTTGTTTAATTCTTGATGACATAATTTTTATGCAATCCAACCTACAAAAAAAGTTAGCGTACATTCAATTTAAAAAAAGTTGAAATAATATTTTTTTTAAGTTCATGTTTCCACATATTATAGCTAAATATTAGAGGCTAATTTTGGGTTTTTATTATTTACTTATTATGAAAACATTTGTAAGCTCTTACCATTCTTGTAAAAGTTGTTTATCTGTTAAAACTGTGCCTACTATTCTACTTCCGAATGCAGGTGGGTTTGAATACATTGCTCTAATACATAAAGTGAATTGTGATTGAACAGCAGCTGTTGTTTCAGGACTTTTTTGAACAATAGTTAAGTTACCAACACGCTCGCCTATTATTGCGGTTATAAATATTACAATATTTATCTTAGTATTTTTAAGTTTCATACTTACAATATAAGCCAAAATTTTTGGCAAACGATTGAGCAGCAAATAGTTCAAATCCTTGATCAACAAAATATCTAACTGCATAAGCATCCCTATCAGGATCCCCACTAGCAAATCCTTGATATGCTGTATGTGAGAAAATAAATTAAATTAAAAAAGTACTTAAATAAAAATTTAATTATTACCTGTATCAAATAAAGGAAAATGATTTTTCTCTTTAATGACCTCAGCTATTTTTTTCCATTGTTCTTGCGTTGGATCGCATCCAGTTGGATTGTGAGCACATGAATGTAAAATAATACAGGAACGTTCAGGACCATTTCTTAAATCTTCTATCAATCCATCAAAATCAATTCCACGAGTTTTAGGATCCCAGTACCGATATGTTTTCGCTGCCTGAAAACCAGCAGACATGAATATTTTATGATGGTTTTCTAGAAGTTGACGTAATATTTATTTTACAATTATTTAAAAATAAACTGAATTGTACTTACCCCATGTGGGATCTGAGTAGTAAAAAATTGTGTAACCTAATTTTTTTGCTAAGAATTCTGCAGCTAATCGTAAGGCACCTGTTCCAGACAAGGTTTGCACACCAAACGCCTTAAAAAAAATTAAAAATTACGGTTTTTAAAAAAATTTCAAATATTTTCTAGTTTGTACAAATTTAAATTAAATGTTATAAAACTACTATTTCAATTCAATTAGGTACGTACTCTTTTTTCAGTAATAGCTGGTGAATTTTCTCCCAAAACTAAGGATACAGCTGCTTTTGTGAAAACTTCTAACCCAGTAACTGGCAAATATTCATGATTTATTGTCTCATCTTGAGTTATGTTGATTTCTGTTTTTCGAACAACAGGTAATACCCACGGCTTTCCTTCAGCTGTTCTGTAAGCTAAAAAAGACAAAGAGTATATTATACTTTATTTCGTGAAAATTATTATTAAAAATGAAAAGATTATTACTCCTTTGGAAATTTTTCTCAGATTAGACTATTATTTCATTTGGAGCTATTAAAACATATTATTCAACTTAGAAGTAGTTAGTGTTAGTCACTTTGAGTAACTATAAATTAAAATCTAAACATTTATAGCCTTTTATTCTCAAAAATGTTTTAAATTTTTATCTATATTATATGTTTACAATTTACTGATTAAATACAAAAAATTGGAAGTTTATTGAACTTTTTCGTAAGCTTTAAAATTTTTTTTTACAAAAATTTTTATTATGGCGGGAAAATAATTTATATCAAATAATAATTTTACCGTCATAGTACCTTAAAATGCTATCAAAGCATAAAACGTTAATCAATAAAATAAAATTAATCATTTTATTACAAGATTAATTTATATTTAGGTTTATAAAAACAGAAGAAAAACAAACGCAAATCTTATCAAAATGAATTTTACAAATTTAAAAAGTTCGTAGTAACAAAGTTAATTTTAAGTTTTAATTTAATCTATATTATATGTTTACAATTGAGTGATTAAATATAAAAAATTAAATGCAATAATTGGCAAGATGGATCCGATAAATACATAAGTAATTGTGATAAAAAAAGAAACAAAATATTAATAAAATAAATAACGAATTAGTTAATATTTTTTTTATTCTCCGAAAAGAAGCTCTAATTATTTGATATTGCCTCGGATATCGCATTACATTTAATTAACGAAAATTAAAATTATATTTAAATAAATATATAATAAAATTAACATGATTTTTAAATTTTTCAGTTTATTTTGGTTTAATCCATATCAATAATATCAATAATAATCATCTGATTTTGTTAGTAGCTTATAGATATAAGTAAATAATATTATTATTTTTTAGCTTAAACCTTAAATAGAACATTTTCTAAGCGTTAATTATTTAGAAAACACAAAACTAATATTTTGACTGTAAATTTTGTTATGCATATTTAAAGAAATCATTATATATATATATGTTTTTTTATATGAAAGTATAATCTTGTCAGTAGATTATAGTAAAAAGTTGAGATATTTATTATTTAATAGAATTTAATTCTGTACATTTAAGATCAAATTCTTAAATGAAAATAAACAAGTTAGACCGGGCTACATACATTTATGTTGTTAATCTAATAAAATGGGAAATCCCAATATTTAAATTTTAACGAAAAAAAATTCTTTAACATTTAGAATGAAAGCAAAATTCACAATAATACATTGATCTTTTAACCAGTTAAAAAAAAAAAATAGCAAAAAGAATAAAAATTAAGTTAATTAAGTAGTTTTTATAGAATACCTAATGTACAATTTAATTTAAAGTTTATATTTAAGTAGTTGGCAAAAAAAAAAAATAACTGGTTAGAATGTTATGATGGTGGCACAATAAAAGGGCAAACATCTTTTGAGCTAAAAATTAAATTTTAATAAAACAAATATTATTAGGACCTACAATAATTGTTTTTTTTTTTTTTTAATAAAAATTAAATGAAAAATAAATATTCTATTTTATCTCCAATTAGGAAAAACTTTTTCATATTTACGTCCATAGATTTTAATTTTTTTGACCTTGTTTATTATAATATATACGTTTACGTAGGTACTTACTTAAATAACAAAAACAAATAATCGCTGATTAAATAAACATGAACGTTTCAATAATAATAAAAAAAAAAGATTTTATTTTTCATAAAGTAATAAAAAAATGGATTTCTAATTTATGAAAATCACAAAAAAAAATGAAATACATACATAATATGAAATTTTAAAATAACAAACAAAACTAATTAATAGGAGATAGTGCCTAACTAGTTTGTTTTTTTTTTTTTTGCCCTATCTATTACAACACCATTTAAATTGTAGGAAACTTCCTATCAAATTTCAAAAATTGAAAAAATTTCCATCTATGACTTATTGTGGGGATTATTTTATACTTAATTTAATTATCAGACATGAAAAAATATGTGATGTCGGATTGAACACTAAAAATGGTTTTAAGTCTCATATTTAATACAATCAACAAACAATTTGATGCAAATGTTACTAAAAATATAAATTTTTTTAAATAGAATTTATATAAAGCGTTCAACAATATGTTTGATAAATGTTTGAAATTTTGGTGGGCGGTCACAGAAAATCAAAAAATTTTATTAACCAATACGTCATCTCATAATTTATTATGTATTTCTGATTGTATGCAGCATAGGCAATGTATGTGCGTAAAATGTTTGAATTTGAACAAATGGGTATAAAAAAATTGAAATTATTAATTCGCCAAATTGTTCGTATAGTATTATACCTACAAATAAGTAGGTATGTGAAAACAAATGCAAAAGAAAATTATAATTTTTTATCTAGGTCTCGCATTAAAAAATATCGCTCTTATAAGAATAAGTATTTTTTTTTTTTCAATTTATGAAACGATACTTTCTGTTGGTCACGTCAAACTCAAAACACGAGAGAGAAAGTCAAATTAATACATTAATAGTAAATTTAGACTTAATTGAGTGGAAATTCAAATAATTTTTAAATTCAAAATGATATTTAGCTAGAATAGATTATTTTGAGTTGGTTCATATAAGAAGCAATTATTTACTATTATTAGTTAATGATTTTGTCGATTAATTAGTGTCAAATTCTTGATTTTTATCATTTTTATATTAAGTATATATGTTACGGTAAATGTACAAATTCCGGTAAATGTGAGTTTACTTTTGGTAAATGTTAATATTACAGTACATTTACATGCCCGATGGGCCCCAGTTCGTCCGACCACCAGTTCATCCGCCCGCCGCCCCGCACTCACTCTTTCGTTCAGGGATAACCCCTCTACACCCTACACAAAAATGAGGCCAATCGGGCCGGTAAATGTAGTGTAATATTAAAAGTATATACAAAAAAGATAATATATACAAAAAGAACATATACAAAAACGAAGGCTACAGTCATAGTAATAAATATATATTGTCTTAATTTTTTCATTTTTTTTTTTTTCATCTTTAAGATCATGTGAACATAGAAGTGTAAACACTTATCGGAAAATTTTCCTTACAAAAAAATGATGCAATAAACCCTCAATTTTTAAGTTTTCTTATTATCCTTAATAATCAAGAATTTTTTTCTTCTCGATTCAAGAGTTAAAAAAGTGCACTAAGTACCTACCTACAGACTAATTCAATTGTTGATTAGAGGTTTTGTTCATTTTTCTCATTTAACATTCTCTTGTTAAACTTTTCTAGGTGAAGGTGAAGAAATGGTGTGGCACTCAAATCTGGCACAATTAAAAAAATAAACAACGTAAAAAAAAAATCATTAATGAAATCAAATGACCTTCAAACAACCTTGAATAGTGCTTTTAAGAATAAAAAAATAAATAAAAAGGGAACTTAACGTAAAACGTAAGGTTTTTTTTCATTCATAAAAAAAAGTTTTAAATTTTGTTTGCTTTTATAGTAAAATTATTTTTTCGGATTTTTAACCTATCAACTTAAAAATATTGAGGACCTTCCTAAAGACAAAAAAAATAAATAAATAAATAAATGCAATTAAAACAAAAAAAAAAAAGCTTACCACCAACAGTCAGATTTATTTTATTTGGAAATTCATCTTCAATGCAGGCCTTATTTAAAGTGAACACTTCAATTGGGGCACCTTTTTCAATTTGATTAAATAATGACATTTTTTAATTTGCAATTTAGCGTAAACAAAAAAAATGTTTTTTTTATTATTTTGCATACAATATTTGCAAATTAGAATTTTTTAAAAGCAAAAAATAATATTAATATTTTGCCGATTTTTCGTAAATCAAAAAAACAAATTGACCAACCTTTCACTTTGACAATCACAATTTGACTGAGTGAAAAGTGGATGAAAAATATAAAAATATTTTAAAATGAAAAGATGGAAAAAGCATTTCGTTCGTAATTACAAAAAAAATTTATATAATTTAAGTGTTACCAATAATATTTTCCATAAAAATAGTATCCACGAAGTGGTGCAATCAAGTCACAAAACAAACATGAGTGTTTGAACTCACTGGACGGAGGTCAATTTAATACCATAATCAAATGAATTCTATTTTGGGTGTTTTAAAATAAAAAGCAATCGACGAACTATGTGTTAAAACTATTTGGTATCTTCAGGACTAGGTTCTTTGTATATTTGGACTAGAAAATCAAGTAAATTAAAAGAACAAGGGTTAATTACTTTAAATTATTATATAATTACTACTTTAAGGTACATTATTTCCATAACTCTCATTTCGCTGAGCTTCTCGCTTAACATTGCTAAAAAAAATATACACAATTTTTTTTTCATTCATAATTTATTTTTTCAAGGTTTAAAAGTATAAAATTTTTATAATAGAATAGGTATATAAAAAATATTCCTTAAATTTTTATTTAAATATTCCACACAATAATGTGACTAAAATAATTGTTACAATGCCAGCGTAAAAACCAGTTGAATCCGTAACTCCCAATCTCCCACAAGTAAATTAATTCAATTCAATTATTTACAATAATTCTTATAATGTGGTTATTAGATTTTTTAAATTTGGTTTTTAGACTAGATAAGACATAAAAAATAAAATCGAAATCAAAAATAAAAATTATTTTTAAATATATAGATTTATATTATTAGGAATTATTGAAAAATAATTTATCGTTATGTTATAACCAAAGAGTTTTGAGACTCTTTTCATTGAAAAAGATAAATAGTTAATAAAACTTAAAAATTATTAATGAGATTACATTTAAAATATGAAAATTACCCTGACATTGCATAAACAGAAAATAATTACATATAATGAAACATTAGAATGATTAAATAAATAGGCGCATTAATTTTTTTTATTTCCAAAATTTTTGGTCTAACATTTGTGCAAAAAAAAAAAAATGTTTTACTTAAAATTATAAAAAAGCATAATATAATATTATATTCGCAAATATATTTGATTAAATTTTGGCAACTTATTAGCAATAATAAAAAAAAAACTAAATACCTAAGCCATTCACTGGAATTATAAATGCAAATAAAAAAGTTTGCTGCACACTTTTAAAAGAGAAATAATTTTTTTTTCAAGAAATTAAGAATTCTTAAAGTTGTCATGGCAAACACATCTGTACAAATGAAGTCAAAATAATATTTTTATTTTGTTATCTGTACAAATCTAATTTTTTTTGAAACAGCAAACTTTTAGAGAGCAAACGGATTACTGGATTCTATAATTAATTATTTATATATAATTATATTTCCGATTCCGAGGTCCGAATTTTTTTTGAACACTTAAAGAGATTCATAAAAGGAACTAAAAGTATTTATATAAAATTTTTAACTTTTTGGTTTTTTTCACGCGTGCAAAGAAATAATCTTAATATGATAGTTGACTTATTTCTAATGTATCCTATTTGTCATTCATATAATTCACCATCGTAAAGGTGTACCTTTATGTTGTTGACCATTTGAACTAAAAATAAAAAAAAAAATGATTGAAAGATAAATAATTAATTTTAAATAAAACTTACTTAACGACTCCGATAGCCTGACTGGGGCTTAAAGTTATTAAAGGCATCAAACGTTCTACAAATCGGGCATAATTTCGTTCCAATTCCTTTTGATAATCTTTCTGATCAGCACAAATCAAGTTTTTATTCTTTTTCAATGCGTCTGAGCAACGTTTGCTGAACTCTTTAAAACATAATCGTAGTTTATTTTGGTGTTTTGTTGGTATTGAAGTACCGTCTGATAGTCCAGATAAAAATACTAAAGCCATTTCCATGGGACCTTGATTAACTGTAGTTCCTATACATCCTTGTAATACCATTTGTAGAATTTTGGGATCTGCTGGTTCTTGATTTGTAGCTGCAGCTAATTCAGCGGTTTTCTTCTGAATATCTTCAATAGCAACAGCTATTGGTTCCAATATAATTTGTTGTCTTCCAATAACTTGGATTCGAGTTTTGACGTAAGGGAAATGATTTGCAGCGGTCAGAATAGTTTTTCGCTTGCATTGTTCATTTAATTCTCCATGCGCCTTACCTGATTTTGTGAATGGAGTTGCAAATATAAATCGTTCTATAAATAAAGAATAAAAATAAATAGCTAGTTAAATAATTTTAGGTTTTTAATATCAAAAACATTTAACTTACTGATGTTGAAATTTCGTTCGAAGTACGTTTCTCGATTTCTTAACTCATAATTTTCAAAATATGGTTCAACATATGTTATCTGAATATAAGCTTTATCAGGATCGAGAGTACTTACATCTACGATGTTTGAGTCTTTGATGATATGAACGGTATCTGGGCCGAAACGATCAGTATAAAAATTCTAAAATGATGGAAATATTTTATAATTTGTATTATTTTTTCAACTTTTACTTTACCTGTAATCGACTAAAAATTTCAGATAGTTTCGTTAATGTTGGCTCTTTGTAAATAAATTCTTGTTCTTGAAGATCGCCAAATTTTGATCCATAAAATCCAACACGAAAATATGTTCCAAAAACACGTTTACCATGCAATTGTGAAATTCGATTAAAAGCTTCTTGTAATTTTCCATGAACTTTAGCCAATTTTGGGAAATCCCTATTTGCTTCTAAGACCGGAATCAGGACTTTATATACTTCATTCATTGCTTCATACATGCCTGCTATTTGGAAAGAATTGGCAGCTTCTTCTAATAAAGCTTTAAGGCCCGATTCAGTGAAATGATTGCCTAAACAAATTCCATCTTCACCAGGACTTAAAACGTCGTCAGAAACAGCTGATTCCATTAAAGCATTTGGAGAGATTTTTTGAAAAGTCACTGCTCCAATAGGTAAATGAGTCTGTGATTCCAACATTGAAAGATATTCTGAAACTAGAGCAGCTGAATGAACATAACACATTGCTGCTTCGGTGTGATTAGAACGTTCTTTATGCTTTTTCGCCATATTCTCGAGCCACGTAAGCCTTAGATCTGGATTATTTTGATAGCCTGAAAAAATTTCAAAATGCTATCTCATTCTCTAAAACAATTTTTTGGAAAATTTTTTAAATACCTTTTGCGATACGATGCATCAAATCGAGCAACATTTCAGGATCTTCTTGGTACTCTTTCATTTTTACAGTATCTGATAATATCATATGTAAATTGAATAGTAAATCTTGAACTTGTTCTGGAAATGAAGTCTCTTGTAAATCAATGTCGGATTCTGCGTACACTAGAATTGTTTTTAATGCTCTGCGAAGAGACTGTTCACTGAATGTAGAACTGGTACCAACTAAAGAACTCAATGACATAGTGACTTGCATTTTAACCCGAGCAAAATTGTTTCCGATTTCGAAATTTTGACGCATAAGCAAATACAATGAAGCTGCAGCTTGTGATCTTATCGAAGCTAATTTTGAACCACAATGTTTTAATAAGAGCAGACATAAATCAGCGCATATATCTGTTTCTTCATCGAAAAGTAAGTTATGAAATTTAAATATTAGTGATCGCTGAGAGGCAAACAAATTTTGTAGAGCTAAAGTACTTTGGTTTCTAGATAAGGTATGGAGTAGTACTTTCAAAACAGTTCCTAGTAAATTTTGATGTAATTCAGAGTTATTAGTTACTTGAACAATAATCTCCAAAGCATCCAATAGTATCAAAGTAATTTCTGTGGCCAAGGATCCATCAATGTAAAATCCATTCAATTCAATTTCATTCAAATCACCGTTTTTATTGATAGAATTGTCATAGAATTGAGCAGTACGATATGGCATTTGTTCTTTACGCCACCTAAATTTTTCAGTAGAATTACGATCTTTACGTCTTTGAATTAAATCGTTTCGAGCTGAATGAACACCACGGATATATTCTTCTAGCTTTTCTTTCATGTCAGGTGTTTTTCGAAAACTATGAGACTTTCGTTTCAGAACTGGTAATCTTTTTTCACCTTTGTATTCGAAACAAGGTATACAAAAATTAAGCACTTGAAGAACCTGATGCACACGATGCGGACTCAAACCTTGAATAGAAAATATGAAATAAAAGAAACTAGTTATTTAATTTTTGATAGTTTTTTTTTTATAGGTCAATTACGAAATTCGATTTGAAGTGATAATCGAACTAGTTTCTGAAAACTTTCACTTCGCCACCTAATTACTATATTCGTTATCACCCGTCGGAATGAAAGTGCTACTAAAAAGCTATCTGAAAAAAGTGTATTTTAGCTTTCACAAAACAGTGTATTCCATAACGTAATAGACCTATTAATGTCAAAATTATAGTTAATTGCTCACTTACCTAATACCCATCGATATAATACAGATGTCTCCAAATGTTTGATCACCCAAATGAAGCAAATCAACAAATGTCTGGTATTTTCACTGCTTAGTACTGCCTTATTTTTCACTGGTTCTGCGACATATGAGTATGTTCTTGAACCAGAAATAGCGCAAGCAACTTCAGCTGATATTGTTGTTGTAGTCATGGTATTCAAACTTGGTCCTTGATAATCCTCAAGCAAGCCAATGCTCTGCAAACGATCATGCGAGTCAGTAATGTATTGATGAAGTTGCGGAATAGTGTCCATGATAATACTAAGTAAAGGTATGTACAGAGCAGCTACTCTGGATTTAGCTTCACCTTCAGCAAACCGTTGATCCAAATCATGAGATGTCATAAGATTTCTTATGAAACGTATTGCCTTGCCATGTAAGTTTGGTGTAGGTGTATCCAATGTGGTTGAAAGTTCGCCTAAAGCTAAGCCCACAAGAAAATGTTGCTGTCGAAATTCAGGGCTTAAGTCAGCATATTTATCAATATTACATGAGTTCTGTGAATTAATGGAATTAATACTTGGTGTTGGACTGCATGGTGCTGATGTTGTATACGGTGTATTGAATGGTAAGTTCAAAGCTACATAATGTTCGTGAGAGCAAATTATTCGAAGAAAATCAATTTTATAACTCATTAAGTCGGGAATACTACAGCTTTTTGAAATCATAACCTTATAATAATTTTTTATTAAAGTGAATACAAATCCACGATCTATAATGTTAAATAAATCAAAAACAAAAAATGCTAGAGCTGCATTTAGTGATTGAGCTAATTTTAAATCGCCATTAGTATGGTAGCCAACAACCTTTGTCGCCACCAGATGTACCAAAGTTGATAAATCATCAGTAAATTGATGAGGAAATCGTCCTTTTCTTGGTGAATTTAATGAGTGTGTATAATCCAAATGTTCTACCATAGACTTAATAATTAATTCAAATAAAAACCATGAGTTACTCATACCCAAATCAGCTGCTTTGCCACTAGCAACTACCCAATGCAATGCCAATTCTTCATGCAATAAACGAATCTGACCATCTCGTCCCCCTGAATATGTTGGCGAAATGTCTGATAAATGATCTTTTCTATCTAAACTTCGTCCAAATTCAGGATATAGTTCTTTATGGTTACCTCCCAAAAGTTCTTCAGTTCGACTGCAAGTTAAACGACGCTTACCACTGAAAGGATGTGGAATTTTGCATTGATATTGAACATAAGTTGACAGTAAATTTTGTCTTCCATATTGGTCTACAATCAAATCATCACATAAAATTGAAAGATTAGCTGACACCAAACACATTACTTCAAATACAGTTGGTCCTAGAGACAAAAGTTGACCGGAAATTTTATAAGAAGTAACCAAGAGCTCAATAAGTTTATCTAGAATGACAGGAAGATTTTTAACTAAAGATTCACGATCTGAATTTTCAATTCCAAGTAAACATTTCTTCATTTCTTTTTCCATATTCCCCTCTCCGATTCGAGGAGGAATTCTTTTTGTTTCCAAATATTCACAGTTAATAATAAAACGATCCAGATGTTCATCTAGTGTATGAACTGATGTTACGGCATCTATAGTCACTGTAAACACTGGTCTATGATTATCTAACCACTTTGTTCCCGGTAACTGAACATTAGGGGGAATAAAGCTGTAATTTGAAGGTGGTGTTTCAACCATGACTGGCAATTGATGTTCTCCAACTTTAAGACGACCATCTTCCATTAAAGGAATCCAAGTATATCCAATTGGTGTCTCCAAAGCAGGTTGAACTTCCTGTGGTTTCTTCTGACACGACACATGGAATAAAGTGAATAAAATATGATGATTTTGATTTAAATTAGCCGGTAGTAGAATTTTTATCTCATCATAAAATGTTGGGGATTTGTTGTGATAATTAACTGTACTGTAGGCGTAATTTAAAAATTCAGGACAGCATGATCTTCCAAAAATTGCTGATAAAGCATCTTTCTGGGTTTCCCCAGCCATAAGTTGAACTCTTATAGCGATGTTTCTAGCCGAGCCAGCTCTTGAAGAGAAATTCAATTCTCTCGGACTAACAAATAATAGATTTCGGTATGTGTAGTGCGGGTTGTAAATTGGAGCTGATGGGAATTCTAAAATTTCTTTAATTGGTCTTGTTTTATCATCTGGATAGGGGGACACTTTTGCCAATTCTGGTGTTAAACAATAATTTATTTCTTCAGGACATGGAGCAATTTCCATCTTAATCGATCCTGGGATGCATTTGTATTTTTTCATGACAGCACCTGGGCGTTTTAATTCTGGCAGAAATTTAAATAAATCTTCATCTTTCATTTTTTCCGATTCTTGTTTAAAAAAGCTTGATATAGTTATCGTTATTGGCCGAAAAGTTTCAATATTATGGGCAAAATCATCAGGAGACCACGAACGCCTTTTTTCACTTTTACCTCTTTCCAAAGAACCACGTCGGGTCAATGTACCCATATCACTTGCTTTTCGTCGAAGCTGATCAAAACTACTTGTAGATGATTTCCGATCTAAGCTGTTAGAGCTAGAAGCTGTACCCAAACTGCTGACTTCTTTATCTTCAAAATTATCACCATTAAAAACATTAGTCAAATAAACGCCAGTCCAAGCAAAAGGCATTCTATATTTTCCAAGGCGTTCACAATATTCAGCTGCATTTGATTTAGCTTTATCACGATTCTTCTCCCTATCATCTTTAAAATAAGATTCTACAGAATCTTTTAAATCACCACCCTGCAAGACTTTTTCCAGCCTTATAACCAAAAATAAATCGTTGCTAGGATAAGTTATTTCAAAAATTGATGATCGACTTTGCGTACTCAAGTCACTATAACTGACATGAGAGGATAACATTTTCTTTAAACTTTCTGAATTCATATCAAAATAAAAATTTTCGGATAATTTCTTTTTTTCTTTTGCATCATAAATTGCCATTGAAGCAAACACCGGCTCAACTTCAATGTCTAATTTCAGCTGAAGACACTTAACAATAATTCGATGACCTAAATTTTCAATCGGAATTTCAGCAGGAAGACGTTTCTCAATAACATCTTCGGAATCAGCTTCTGGATACATTGTAAATAATGAATCCTGTCTATCTTCCTGACGCCTCAACTCATTTTCTTGATCCATGTGCTCGGGCGACATATCATCCAATAAGCTAGGTATTAGAGGATCATTGACCGAACGTCTTAAGTCAAAAGAGGCCCACGAACCACGAGGAGTTAAAGTATCCGTGCAAGATGATACAGATGAAAGACTTGCAATAGATTGACGGCTACTACAATTCTCACTTTTATCTGTCAAAGTTTCTTGTTCAAATGAAGCGAAGTCTTTATCAATTTCATATTCCTGTTGTAGTTGCATATTTTGATGATAAGAATTCGTAATAGTTGAAGATGTTGTTGTTGTTGGGCTGAGTGGCTCTTTATCAATTCGATCTCTTAGGTTTGAACAAGAAGTGGAGAAATGTCTTTGCGAATATTCGATTTTTTTCCAGTTGCGAGTAAAATATTGAGCACACTCTTGAACATGTTGAGGTAATTCAGATCTGGAAAAAATTAAAGTTTTAATAGATAAATTAATTAATACAAAAAAAAAACAGAAATTCCTAGGCTTACATATTTTCCTTAGGTACAACCTTTTCAATTGTTCGAATTTTTCTTGGAATTATTTTCATCGAAACATCATTTAATGGGAAGTCTAATAAATTTTTGAGGGGATCACGATTTATTGAGCTAGAATTTTGAATTAGAAATTCTTCGTAATCCAGTGGCTCCACTAATTCATTTAATGACATCTAAAAATAAAATAAGAATAATTTAGATATTGTTGATATCTATATATACTATTATTTTTTCTAGGACTAGGGACTAATTCGCAATTTAAGTTTATTGAACTTTCAAGTGTTAAAAGGATATTATCTTCAAACAAAATTTATATTGATTTTTTTTTTTCGTCGACTAAAAATAGACAAAAAAAATGTTTTACCAATGATGAGCAAATTGAGCTAGAGTCCACACTTTTTGTGGTCAAATGGTAATTTTGAACATTTTTCCGCAATTCTGATGCTTGTTGCCTGCAAAAATAAAAGTTTTTTAATTCAAAATTATTATTTTTGAAAATAAAATAAAATGAATCGACACTTTGGGCGTGGAACGGAAATGAAAAAAAAAAAATAAATTTTTCTTAACTTACTTTTGCAATTTTTGAGTAAAAGCTCGTTGCACTGAAGACATTTTATTTATCGATAT
Organism: Hybos culiciformis; assembly: GCA_964007475.1. Lineage (NCBI taxonomy): Eukaryota > Metazoa > Arthropoda > Insecta > Diptera > Hybotidae > Hybos > Hybos culiciformis. The sequence goes on from OZ023274.1 coordinate 28,578,623, forward strand.
TGTTTTTTTTTTATTTGTATTTATTTATTATTTAATTAAATGATTTAAAACATAATTTATATTGCATTTATTTTTTTTTTAATTAAATTTTACTTCCTTAATTGTTGTCGTTGTCGTCCATTGTTCTATTCTGTCTTCTTTTCCTGCTTGCTTAGAATTATTTCATGCGACATGCAACCAGCAACATGCAATATATTTCTCGTATATTTGTTTTGAATTGATAATGAATTTTGACAGTTTTTATAATAATAAAAAACAATAAACAAAACAAAAACAAATGATTTTGACATTTTGCTTTATTATCTTGAAATTGAAAATAAAAAAAAAATGACAACATAACAGAGCAAGCAAGGCAGGCAATCAGGCTATCTCTGCCCAAGTGCCCATGCTGTCGCTGTGGAAGAAACAAAAAATGTAAATAAAAAGTCTTTCCGTTCGTGATTTCTAATATTTACCGAAATCCTTAAGAAATAAATATAAGCTATGTTTAATTTTTTTAATTTAATAATACTTACTTTAGACAAAAGTAAAAAAGAAAGATTTATCGGCCTAAAATTTATTCAAACGGATTTTGATGTTGACTCAATTAACTCTACTAAATTTGAACTAATTTTAGTGTAAATACTAAAAGCTAATATTATTTTATCATTCAACCTGGCAACCCTCTTGAAAAACGTGCTATGTTGATTAAAGACATTTTTTAATAACTAAATAAAAAAAAGAAGAAAAAAATAAAAAATAATAAATTTAATTTAATAATTCTTTTTAAATTTTATTAAAATAAAATAAAATTAAAATGAATATTGTTCAAGAAGTTTTAGAAAAACAACAAAGGGATTTAGAAAAATATAAACCAATTAATGTTGAAAAACATTTGGAAGTACGAAATGACATTGGCATGATGCTTTGCAGTGATCCAAATGACCTGAACGAAGATGAACTTAGGTAACTGAATGTCACATGCACATCTATTCAAAAATAAGTGTTGGTGAAAAAAGCGAGAATTGTTGGTATATTATATTTCAATCAGCCTCATGATTCTATTTAAATTTTTTTTTTGCAGTACACCATTGTAACCGGCGCGGCAGGGCTTTGGAGAAAAACAATTTAAAAATAAAGTTACCTAGACAAAGTACTGCCTACCTACCTAATTGTAATTGGTTTTTAGTTCTTTCCAACTCCAGTGGTCTCTTGAACCCTTTTTCTCTGCTAACTTAGTGTAGGGTGCTATACCTACCATCTCATTACCCTATCGAAAAATATTTTTGCAAGCTCAAAATGAGTTCTTTCATATACCTACTACAAGCTTAAGAAAACGACAAATAATTTCTAACAATTTGGAGCAGTTAATGAGTTTCAATATTTAGAAACAATGTACCTACCTACCTAGGTAATAATTTTTTGTTTGCTTTTAGGACAAATAAAGAACAATATTTATTGAATTTAACAAGAGATAATGTTCAATTATTGATTAATGATATTTGGCAGTTACCCACAGAACGAGTTGAAGAATGTATTGTAGCAAAATTGCCACCACCAACTACAGTTTTACCAAGATTACGAAAAGTTCCAGGTCCAAAAGTGTTAACAAAATGGGAAAAATTCGCTGTTGAAAAAGGAATTAAAAAGAAAAAGAAGGATAAAAAAGTTTTTGACAAAGAATTGGATGTAAGTTGAAAATATTGGAGCATTTTATAGGGTCTATATAAATTAATGTGTATTAATTTTTTTTTTTTTTGTAGAAATGGGTTCCCACATATGGTTTTAAGCGTGCCGAAGCTGAAAAAACTAAAGATTGGGTAATTCCGGTGCCGAAAAATGTCGATCCGATGGAAGATATGTTCCAAAAGAAAATTGATTTGCGTAATGAAAAAGTTGCTAAAAATGAAATTCAACGTATGAAGAATATTGTCCGGGCTAAAAAAGGAGATGTTCCTCGTGTTGGTTATCTGGGTCCCGAGGCAGCATCTTCGAATCAATTATCGGTTGCTGCTTCAGTAGCCAAAGCATCAACAGCTTCGGTAGGTAAATTTCAAGAAAAATTACCAAAAGACAAGCAAGCGCGCGGAATTGGTGTCAAAGAGTTGATTCCAGGAACAAAAAGAAAAAGTTCCCACATTAAAGATACTGAAGAAAAAACAGAAAATTTAGATTTAATTAACAGTGTGTTGCATAAGAAACCGAAAATTAATATAGAAGCAGCCATATCAGTTCAAAAACAAGAGGAAAGAGAGGAGTAAGTTTTAAATTCATACAAAAGTTATTTGTTGTAATAACAAATTGTTTTCTTTTAGGCGTGAACAAAGTTCAACTTGTAAAACTGGAAAAAAGAAAAAGGGTGGTGGTAAAAAGGCCAGAGGGAAGAAAGCGGGCAAAAAACCAAAAGGAGGACAAGGTCAAAGAGCACCAGGGAAAAAGAAAGCCATTGGAAGAAAACGTCGTTAATTTGATAATACTTGTTATTTTATTTGTATTGAAGTAAAAAATAAATATTAAAATTAAAAAATAAAATCCTCAATTTTGAAATGAAATGATTATTTATTTTCTATTTAAAAATTTTTGTTTGTTTTTGGTCATAATCGTCATAACAGCTAGAATAAAATAAAAACTCTTTGATTGCCAATTAAATAACATAATTAATTTTATTAAAATTTCAAAAAATATAACAACTTTTATTTAAATTTATCTATAAAAATATTTTTATGCAAAGGGAATTATTCTATAAATGCATCCGTTTCTCTTACAAACTAATCTAAAATATAATTTTTTTTTTCTAAAAACTATATGATAACAAAACATTGGAATTCGGGATTACTATGTAAAATGATTTACATACAAATTAATTTAGGCAAGAAACATTTTATTCAAAAGTTTATTATTTTTTTGATTGCTGATAGACATCGATATTTATCAGGCAAATAAAATGGTTCAAATACATGGGGAAAAGGAGTATCCCAACCCGTAACACGCTGAATAGGAGCTTCTAAATGAAGAAAACATGCTTCTTGGACAGTTGCTGTTACTTCAGCTCCAAAACCATTTGTTAAAGGTGCTTCGTGAGCAATTATACACCGGCCAGTTTTTTTAACAGACTAAAATAAAAATATTTAAATTTTAGTGCAGTATATTTTATTAAAGAAGGAAATTATCTTACTTTGAATACAGTTTCTCGATCCCATGGCAATATTGACACTAAATCTATAACTTCACAATTAACCCCCAGTTCCGATTTTGCCATGTCGGCAACCTCTAATAAAACATGAACCTGCGTACCCCATCCTATTAAAGTGCAATCACCCCCTGCTCTGAGAATGTCAGCTTTACCAAAAGGAGATTCAAAGTGAGCATCAGGAACCTCTTCCACTGCTGCACGATATAATGTTTTTGGTTCTAAAATAATACATGGATCTTTATCTTTAATGCAAGCTAATAACAATCCTTTTGCTTTGTTGGGGCCACGTGGAATTACCACTTTCAACCCTGGCGTATGGGCGAAATAAGCTTCAGGTGATTGCGAGTGATATAGACCTCCGTGTCCAACAGCACTACATGGAGATCTAATAGTTAAAGAACCACAATCAAATAAATTTCCACTTCGATAGCGGTATTTGGCAGCTTCATTAACAATTTGATCAAAAGCTGGAAAAATATAATCAGCGAATTGAATTTCAGCTATTGCTGTGGCACCAGTATTTGCTACACCAATAGCAAATCCTGCAATACCTTGCTCACACAACGGTGTATTGAATACTCGATCTTTGCCATATTTATTTTGTAAATTGATTGAACAACGAAAAACCCCACCAAAACCAACATCTTCGCCAAATACCAGAGCTGTTTTATCTTTTTCCATTGCAATGTCCATTGCGTTATTGATGGCTTGAAACATATTCATTTTCGATTTTGGCCCATCAATTGGTGCTTTTGAATCTGGAACATACGTAAAATGACTACTGCAACGTATTCCGACGACCTCTGAACTTTTATTATTATTAATTATGTGCTTAAGAAAATTTAATTTTCCCGGAATTTTTATTAAACTCATTTTTTTTTGTTTAAACAATATTAAATTGTAAAAAATTATAAACTTTTGTAATAAAGAAAAATAATGAAAATTCAAACAAAAGCAAAGAACAAAAAATATAGTTAATAGAAAAATAAATTAATATAAAATATGAAAATGAAAACAATTTGATTTTATTTGAAATTTGATTTGATTACATAACAAAACAACAAAAACAAAAATAAAAATATACGAAGTGTCAAAATCTCCATATGATTGAATTTCAACATGCACTGTAAATTTCAGCAACTCTACAATGCCGGTAAGGTGTATATCAGATAAACGATATTCTATTCCGAAATATATCTATCGAAATCTATTTTTTAGATCGGTCGGTACCGCAGCTCTAATCCTTTAATTAAATTGGAGGCTAAAAGCATTATATTCAATTTCGTCTATTCGACAATTAACCGAAAGCACAAATTTCAACCAAAATCTCTTTTTAGACCATATCCCGGCTCCTTGGCACAATTGGGAGCTTAACAATTTTTTTAAGTTCCAAAGTATAACAATATTCATCGAAATCCATTTTTCGACTTTTTCAACCCCACCCCGAATCTTTTTGAAGTTTAACTTCTTTAGCGAGGTATTGTTAAAAATTTTTGCACAAAAAAGGGGAAAAAAGAAGACAGAATATAGTATGTGCTGCATCACGAAAAATAAAAGCCACAACGCTGCAAAATAGGGGTAATAACCACAGAATGTAGTATGTTAAAAAGTAAAAACAAATATAAAAGCAGGGAAATATAAGACGTTGTAGCATGTAGCATGTATTTACGAAAATAAAATAGCGATACTACACACACTTAACAAAATACTAACGATGTGTGGAAAGCAAAAAACAAAAAAAAACCATATAGATAGAATTAAAAAAATGTACAATAACAGAATTAAAGATCAACTGATTTTGTTGTTAATATTTATTTAGTTTATTTCCTTTTCGAATTAGTGATTTATATGAAACAGAAACGCTGTTTGTCTGTTTGTCTATTCCGAATAGGCATCTAAACCGCTCAGCCGATCGTTTTCAAACTTACACTATTTCTTTGTCTCAGATCGAGGGTCGTTTAGGCTATTTTCAAATTTGATTGGCCTCCTACCTAGCGACCTCCCCTGAGGGCCCACTTCAAAAGTTCGTCCGATTTCATTCAAATTTGGTATGTAAAGAGAGGAACTGATTACACACAAATTTCGTAACAAAAAATTTATTTCCGATTTTATTCAAATTTGGTACGTAAAAAGAGGAAATGATTACACACAAATTTCGTAACAAAGAATTTCATTCAAATTTGGTAAATAAAAAGAGGAAACGATTAAACACGTAAATTTCGTAACAAAAAATTGATTGATCCTACCCAGCGACCACCACGGGGGGCGGACTAGGGAATGCATTTTTTTAATAAAAATTTAATTCCGGATTTTCGGAATTGTCTTGAAATGAAATCCGGAATTTCGGTTTATTCCGGAATTTCATATAAAAACTAAAATATATTAAAAAATTAAATTAAATTATTCTTTAACATAAATATTAGTTCATTTAGTTCAAAACATTATAACAAATTAAATTATGAAATATTTTTTATTAAAATAAAATTTTATACTCTTCAATAAACCGAAAGTGAATAAACTGAATGGAAAAGTAAAAATTTGAAACACAAAATATCCAATGTTTTATCATTGAGTTTTAATCGAATTTTTATCGAAAATGTTCCTGCAGCGTTCTTAATAAGTTATATTAGAGAGTTTCCAAAAGTGTTTTTCGGCTGGCCCCCCTTGATCCCAAAATTTAATTTCACTTCGAATTCCAAATAAATCACTGAACTCCAACTTATTTTGTTAATGTTGATTAATGTGAGAAAAAGTTTTACGTATTTGCAGACTTGCGATAGCTACTTAGATTTCAATTTTTGTGAATTTTAATGCTTTATGCCTAAATAATAAAAAAAAATAAACAATTGGTCAAAATTCCCGCCAGTAAAAGTTCCACCAAATTCGAAAAATTCGGAATTTAGCATTTTGAATTCCGAATTTTTTGAAATTCGAAAACAGAGCCATTTCCGTATTTCCGGAATCCAAAAAACCGGTTTTGCATTCCCTAGGGCGGACTTCTAAAGTTCGTGTGATTTTATTCAAATTTGGTAAATAAAAAGAGGAAACGATTAAACACATAAATTTTGTAACAAAAAATTGATTGATCCTACCCAACGACTTCTTAAGTTCGTCCGATTTTATTCAAATTTGGTAAATAAAATGAGGAAACGATTAAACATATAAATTTTGTAACAAAATATTGATTGATCCTACCCATCGACTTCTAAAGTTCGTCCGATTTCATTCAAATTTGGTACGTAAAAAAGAATAAATGATTAAATAAATATTTGCAAGTAAATAAAGAAGTTAAACTTCTTTCGTGAGCTTATGAGGAGATCACACATATTTTTTAAAATCTTTCGCTGTTCTTATAATGTGATGTAGAAAGTGAATGTGAACTTGCAATTAATTTTTAACTCTTCCTCCGAGCCGATTATTTTGAAATATTCTACGAATGTATAATTATAGTCAAAATTTTAAATTCCACTAATTTTATTTTGTCGGTAATGTAGCTTTAGAAAAAAATTAGTTACCTACGAAAAAGCTTTACCGGGTCTGTGCAAAATTTCAGCAAAATCGGTTCGCGAAAAATGGGTCAAATATCAGTTGAAAGATTTGATGAAAAACGTACTACAAACGGACAAACATACAGACTTTGTTTTTTTAAATAAAATCATGTAAAAAGAAGGAAAGACCTTTTTGAAAAAAAAAAAAAAAAAACCATTAATTTGAGGTTAAATTAAACGTTGAAATTTATATTATATTTTATATATGACAAATGAGAGCCGATTTATTTATTAATTAATTTTTTTTATTTTTCCTAATAATTCTCTTAAATTTATAAGAACTATTATTTTTGCTAACTTCGAGAGATTTAAAAACTATATATAACTAAAATGTTTTTTGAATGTATGTGTGTGAAAAAACTGGAAATAGTTATAAATATAAATCTAAATTATTACTTGTCAAATGAAATTCTTTTTTTTTAAATGTAAATAAAAACTAAAAGTGAACTAAAATAATAAAATAGTTTGTAAATATTTTTAACTATAGTTAAGCCAGTGGGAATAATTACATCACAAATACAAATAAAAAACTCATAAGACTAGTTTTTATTAATTAATTTTTTTTATTTTTCCTAATAATTCTCTTAAATTTATAAGAACTATTATTTTTGCTAACTTCGAGAGAGATTTAAAAACTAATTATAACTAAAATGTTTTTTGAATGTATGTGTGTGAAAAATCTGGAAATAGTTATAAATATAAATCTAAATTATTACTTGTCAAATGAAATTCTTTTTTTTTAAATGTAAATAAAAATAAAAAGTGAACTAAAATAATAAAATAGTTTGTAAATATTTTTAACTATAGTTAAGCCAGTGGGAATAATTACATCACAAATACAAATAAAAAACTCATAAGACTAGTTTTTACTCTCGTCTAACCACTGCGTAAACTGCCATCGGTTAAGGCTGGTATTCAACTGAAGATAAAGTACAAGATAAATTTTATCTTGAAAAGGAACATTATTGAGTGAGATAAAAATTGACACATGACTTTCTGACTTATGTAGTACCTAAACAATTTTATTTTTAATTTTCTTAAGTCCCAACTTTTATCCATTTTATTTAATTAATTTTACCAATTTTATTTTATTTTATTAAATTAAACTATTATTTTAATTTTAATATTTTTTACGAATTTCAGTTTAAAAATTATTTTAGTTTTCTGATTTTTGTTTGTTTTCTTCAAACAACAAACGTCAAATTCTTTTTACACGACCTAATGTCAAAATTTATCTTGAAAAGAATGTTCAAAACATTCTTTGCAAGATAAATTTTTGAAATAAAATTTATTTGAGTGAAAAAATTTTCATACAATTTTTACTCAGATAAATTTCCATTTATCTTCAGTTGGGGACCGATAAATTAAATTCACTCAAATAAATTTTATCTCAGATAAAATTTTATATGAAAAAGTTGATTTTATCTCCAGTTGAATACCGGCCTTTAATGATCAAAATTCGTATTATTATTTTAATGTACATATTTCAATGATTTGAATAGAAATTGTCGATATTGTCGGTAAGATATATTTTTATTTCAAGATCTAATAAGTAGACTATTATTGTTTATTTACATATTGAAATGAATTATTTTTTACAGATGATTGTCACATTCATTGTCAAATTAATTGGAAATTTTAACAGTTTGCCGCAAAAAAAAAAATAATTAAAGTTAAATAATTAAAGTTATTTATTTCACAATTTTCAGTAAAAATTTATAAATAAATTTAATTAGGTACAAATTGAATAATTGCAATAAAAATGGAATAAAATTAACTAAAAAAAAAAATAATAAGAATGTAAAAATAATAAAAAAAAATATAATTTCATAAAAATCGAAAGAAGGAGCTAAAAAGTAAAAAATATTAAATAATAATCAATTTGTAAAATTGCCTTCAAAAAAATTTAAATTTATATAAATTTTTAAAAAAAATGGCCCACCGAATTTTGACTTCGGCGAAAGCCATAAATCAAATAAATCGACTCATCCGGACTACAACATTGGAGAATAAGGTTAGTTTATCGATGGATGGAATTGGAAATAATAATTTTTAATAAGCACTTAATTCTTAAGTTTTTTTTATTAGGGCATTAGATAGTAAATGTAGCTACTCTGATAGCAATAATTTATATTCATACAGAAAACTTATGAATCTATTGCTTCATTATTTTATTACATTTAAGAATTACTTGAAATTCCTGAAAGAATATTGAATCGCAATAGAATAGAGTCAATCTTAGGACTCATCAGAATGATTTACTTGACATCTATCATTCACAATCTTTGAGATGAATTAGGTAGGATTACAGCTTAATTTTTTGGGTTAACTACCTATCTATAATCACCTGAATCTGAACATACTTTCATTTTATATTTCTTTCAAGAGTGATCAATTTCACAATTTACGTACCTATCAAGGCGCAATAAACTGTCCTCCAGCCCTCACTTATTGGACGTGCGTCGAGTGTTCATCAAATTATTTTACATCACTTCTAATTTTCTTGGAGTCACTGTTACAGCTAAATTTATATCTAACAAATAATTTCTACTTTATAATATTTGTAGTACCTACTTACAAATATTATTTACTTACATTATTATACTCACTTGTGTAATTTTTTTTAAGGTATCTAATGTGTTTAGCGAAATGACATTTAACGATTTACTACATAGACTAAGATTATTTAGTGAAAAACCGCCAAAGGGATTTGAAAAATATTTCCGAAAAGGTGGTCCACCTAAACCAGCCGCGTCTGAAAGTGAAACCACTGTTAAAAAAGAAGCATCAAGTCCAGCAAAATCTCAACAGCCTTCTTCTCCTGATAAATCTGATTGGAATTTCGGAATGTTTGCTAACCAAGCAAAAAAAAGTAGTGGAGGTGGAGGGCGTCCTATTGGAAATGAAGGTGGAGAACGTGAAAAATGGCTTATGCTTGGTGCTATTGGAAGCATTTTAATTGTCGGAGTCTGGGCTTATTTTGAAATGGGATATAAAGAAATTGCCTGGAAAGATTTCACAAATAAGTAAAACAATTTTTTTTAATTAAGATGTATCATTTTATTTACAGGTATATTTATTTTATATTTTTTAGCTACTTAAATAAAGGATTAGTTGAAAAATTAGAAGTTGTAAATAAAAAATGGGTAAGAGTACGTTTATTACCCGGCAATGCACAAGATTCATCTGGAGTTTTATGGTTTAATATTGGAAGTGTGGATTCATTTGAAAGAAATTTAGAAAATTCGCAAATTGATTTGGGAGTTGAGCCTGCCAATTTTATTCCAGTTGTATATCGAAATGAAGTTGAAGCTTCAAGTTTGACTGGCTTGTTACCAACAATTTTAATTATTGGATTTTTGGTATTTATGATGAGAAGATCAGCTGAAATGATGGGAGGTGCTCGAGGTCGTAAGGGCGGAGGATTATTTGGTGGAGTAATGCAATCAACTGCGAAATTAATTAATCCTAATGAAATTGATGTTAGATTCAAGTAAGAGCAAATGGATAATTAAGTATTTATTTATTTATTTGATTAATACTTATTATATAGTTAAAACAATTAATTGTGATCTTTATTAACTAAAGTTTTTACGGCCATACAAAACCTACTTTTTTTATGGCCAAACAAAACCTACTTTGAAATCATACATTAAAAAAATGAGGTTAATTAGTCTGTCATCAGCTTTATTGGTATTTTTTATTTTTTTTTTAAAGAAGGGGGGAAATGCATTTACGCACGTAGTGCCGGGGTCCCAGGGATAGCTTGGACTACCGACTAAAACCCTAACCTTCTTCACTGCCTATTGGCTCGACATGGTACTACCTTGCGGCATTTCATCATGAGGAGCCTGGCCGACTGCTATACGACGAATTTTCCACAATTCACTGCGTTGGGGGTTTTTTTTTTTGCCAACCACAATGTCCACTACAATCCACTATAATTACTTAGTTGTTTTCTCTGTTCAGTACCTCCTGTTTTATTTTCAATATTTTCCTGAACAGACTGGCTGCCGCGTCCCATTTCTCTTTTGATTGCAACATTCTCTCCACTATGTTCCCCGGTGTGATCATTACTCCAAGGAAATCCTCTAGTGACCGTCTTTCTCTTTCCCACTCTTTACAGACAAAGAAGGTGTGGAATACGTCGTCCTCTTCTCCGCAGAATTCACAGGGGCTATTGTTTCTCTTCTTGAACCTATGCAAGTAGGCCTTAAAACACCCATGTCCCGTCATCGCCTGGGTGACATAAAAGTCAACGATCGGCATAAAGCATCTTGGAGAACGTGAATCCAGCGAGGATGCCCCTCGTGATGCTAGCAGGACCACCAACATTCGGCATCAGTCTGGATAGGTAGCTGCAAGCACTTGCGTCTTTTTCCGCTAGTTTGCTCAACTGTGCTTTAAAGCTGAGCTTCCTGTCCAGCTCCACTCCCAGGTACGTGAGTTGGTCTTGCCACTGTATTGCAACGCCTCCAATTTCCAGACAGGGTTTGGTGAAATTTCTTCGATCCGTAACCAAAACCGCCTCCGTCTTGTGGATCGCCATTTGTAAGCCTTTCCCATCGAGCCATCGTTTAACTCTTCTCAGGCAGTCGTTCACTCGTATCTCCAACAGCTCCAGCTCAAAAGCTGAGCAGACGACAATGATGTCATCAGCAAAACCTACCAGGCTAGAACCATCAGGCAGCAACATGTCCAGTAACCCATCGTAAAAGACATTCCAAAGAAAGGGGCCTAATTCGGATCCTTGTGGGACTCCGCACGACATTGTATGAACCACTACAAAGCCATTACCTTCGTAAAACACCTGTCGATCGCTCAGATAATTGTCGATTATATCTACGAGATAGTCAGGTGTTTCTCGTGCCCTTAATGTATTTACGATATCTGTCCAATCAATTGAGTTAAAGGCATTTTTAACATCAATCGATATAAGGGCAGTAAACCCCTTTTTCTTTCCCGTGCCTGTATTTGCTGTTCTGGTAGTCTTCACTACCCTTTGGATAGCGTGGATGGTTGAAAAGCCCTTTCGGAATCCGAATTGCCGGCTTGACAAGCCACCACGAGCCTCGATATGTGCCTCCAATCTCTGCAGGATCAGACCTTCCAACACTTTTCCGACTGTATCTAAAAGCTTTATTGGTAATTGTTTTTTTTCTTATTCTATAGATACTCAACTTCCAGTTTTTAGTATTGAAAATTTTCACCCACTATATCAAAAAAGTTTCAAATCAGTGTTGCCTGTTGAGTTCAAATAATAGTCCTTTTTTTTAATTATTTGTCTGTTACTTTGTTTAAGCCCTTAATTTTAATTATACATGTAATACTATGATGCATAATAAATGAATTAACAATTATCAAAAAATATGACACTAAATATTATATAATATATTATATTAGCTTTTGAATAACATGATTGAAAAAAAAAAACCAGTACCATAATACTGGGGATGTTCGATATCACAAAAAGTATCGATACAAATCGAGAACAAATGTGTAGATATCAAAAAATATCGGATTCAAATTTATTGATAACGTAAATATCGATATGAATATAATAAAAATGTACTTGAAATGAACTTACACCCAACTTTTAAAATCAACTTAGTTCTAATAAATTTAGGAACCAAAATAATAAAATAAATAAATGTGCTTAAACCAAAAGGCAACAAAATCCAGAAACGTAAAGGCCCTCCTAAGAAATTTAAATGGGATAAATAAGTTAATTATTCAGTATATATCTGTAGGCCTAAATTGCTCTTCATTATATTTGAATACTTAATTTTTTTCTATTCTTTTTGTTTTCATTAGTATCAAATCAATTAACATTTTTATTTTCTCATGATAAGAAATTTTTAGATTTAATCGAATCAACTTTCACACTTTAAATAACTAATTTAGGGCTTATAGTCTTATAAGTTATTGATGATTGAAAATAATTTCCCGATTAATTTCCTATATTTTTTATTATATTTTAGAGATGTAGCTGGTTGCGAAGAAGCAAAAATTGAAATTATGGAATTTGTAAACTTTTTGAAAAACCCACAACAGTACATTGATCTGGGTGCAAAAATTCCAAAAGGGGCTATGTTAACTGGACCTCCCGGAACGGGTAAAACCCTGTTGGCTAAAGCTACGGCCGGTGAGGCGAATGTGCCTTTTTTAACAGTCTCTGGGTCCGAATTTTTGGAAATGTTTGTGGGTGTTGGCCCATCAAGAGTTCGAGACATGTTTGCAATGGCTCGTAAAAATGCTCCTTGTATTTTATTTATTGATGAAATTGATGCGGTTGGACGAAAACGTGGTGGAAAAAGTTTTGGTGGACACTCAGAGCAAGAAAATACTTTAAATCAGCTTTTAGTAGAAATGGATGGTTTCAATACTACCACAAATGTAGTAGTTTTAGCAGCTACAAATCGGGTTGACATTTTAGACAAAGCTTTGATGCGCCCAGGTCGTTTTGATCGTCAAATTTTCGTTCCTGCTCCTGACATTAAAGGTAGAGCTAGCATCTTTAAAGTTCATCTGGCGCAATTGAAAACTAATTTAGAGAAAAATGATTTATCAAGAAAAATGGCCGCGCTAACACCTGGATTTACTGGAGCCGATATAGCTAACGTCTGCAATGAAGCAGCCTTAATAGCTGCACGTGATTCAAACTTAACAATTGTTATGAAACATTTTGAACAAGCAATTGAACGTGTAATAGCAGGTATGGAGAAAAAAACTAATGTTTTGTCACCAGAAGAGAAGAAAACTGTAGCTCATCACGAATCAGGTCATGCTGTTGCCGGATGGTATTTAGAACATGCGGATCCATTGTTGAAAGTGTCTATAATTCCACGAGGAAAAGGATTGGGTTATGCACAATATTTACCGAAAGACCAGTATTTATTAACAAAAGAGCAATTATACGACAGAATGTGTATGACGCTTGGTGGTCGAGTGGCGGAGGAAATTTTTTTCAATCGCATAACGACTGGAGCCCAAGATGATCTACAAAAAATAACACAAAGTGCGTATGCGCAAATAATACGTTTTGGTATGAACGAAAAAGTCGGTAATGTTAGCTTCGACACCCAAAGTTCTGAAGCTCAATTCAATAAACCATATTCTGAAGAAACAGCTCAATTAATCGATCAAGAAGTTCGAATATTAATAAAAGCTGCACATAAAAGAACAACAGAATTATTATTAAAACATAAAGATGATATGGTTAAAGTGGCTGAACGTTTATTAAAAAATGAAGTACTTAGTAGGGATGATATGATTGAACTATTAGGACCACGTCCATTCAAGGAAAAATCAACTTATGAAGAATTCGTTGAAGGCACTGGATCTTTTGAAGAGGATACAACATTGCCGGAGGGTCTTAAAAGTTGGAACAAAGAAAAAGAAACAAAAGAATCAAAAGATACTAAACCACTAGAAGGTCCAAAACCTGCTGTACCTTAAATTAGATGTTGTTATAGGTAGAAGTTTTTTTTTTTTAATTTTTATTATATTGAATCCTAATTTAAAGAGAATAAAACAAAAAAAAAAGAAAACTATTTTTTTTTTGTTAATAATTATTTATTTTTTTATTTGATAAAAATTTGAAAGTAAAATAGTTTTTGAAACGACAATATTTTGTACTCTAAAGGTGAAAACACGATTGGGGCGACAACGACGGCGACAGCGATAGCGACTGTCAAAAACCATATATTTGTATGAGAATGAAACAATTGAGGCGATTTTTTTTTATGAAAAATCGCTGTCGCCGTCGTCGTCGCCCCAATTGTGTTTTCACCTTAATTTCATATAATATTCATCGCATATTCATATTTAAATCTATTATATAATTTCTGGTTCATATTATAATATGGATTAAGTTAAAACTCTAAGAGTAGTATTTGTAATTTGACTATTACTATATTCGTAAAATTTCTTGTCTAATTTTTAATCTGTGCTTGTTGGAGGATAGGATAGAAATAAATTTTTACATAGTAGCAACTAAACAACTATGTAGAGATTTATCGCAACTTCGGGTTATTAATTTGACATTTGTAAGTTCGAAAGAGTAAACTAAATTTTTTCTTTTTATGTATTTCGAAAACTAATGTTGAAGATTGGTAAATTAAAAGTATTTTATTTATTTAAGAATTTATTTAAGAAAACATCGCATTGCACTATTCTTGAAAGCAAACTGGTTTGGATTAAAATTTTTTGATTGTTTTTTTTTTCAAACTAATTGGTTTCGTTATGGGTTTATTAGAATTTCTCATATTTCATAATGAAACTGTCTGAAGAATTCCAATAAATTTAATAATTTTGTTGGCATCATACCGAAAAATTATTTTTTCTCCTTATTTGTTTTTTTTTTTTTTTTCATTTTAAATATAAACATTTTTTTATTTATTATTTTTTTTTATATATATATTTTATTTAAAAGGATAAAGAAAAAAAAAAGAAAAATATTTTATTAAGAAGAGCGAAAACGTGATATTTAAACTTAAATAATTCAAAATAATAATAATAATAATAAAAAAAAAAACAATGTAATCAAGCAAAAAAAAAAAAGGCCTTCAAATGAAAAAATAAAGTAACAATTTATAATAAATTCTGTACATATATATAAATTCAGTTCCACAAGAATACTTTTAAAATTCATCAACAAAAATAATATTTATTGTTGTTATCCAAAAAAGCTTAAAAAAAATTATCTGCTTTGTTTTTTTTTTTTTTTTTTTCATTTTTTTTTTTAGTGGAGCAATTTAGTGACCAAAAATAAACCATAGAAAAAGAAAAATATAAATAATAAAAAAAAAAAAACAAAGAAAACAAAATAGTAGTATTGCAATATCCCGTGCAACTATTCAGTTGGAAAAAAGGTTCACGGAAATGATAGAAAAATTACGTGACAAAATTTCATAGCCAGCCAAAAATATCGAATTGTGTATTATGAGAAAAGGTTCGATCGAGAAAAGTCTTCTTAATTTTGGGCTATAAAAAAGATCGCTTGCTCTACTGATGAATTGATAAAATACAAGTTTAGGGATTTTTTGGTCGTTTCAAATTGGAAGTTGAGAGGAGATAATAAAGCAACAATCTGTACTGAAACAAGAAGTATCTTTTGTATATTATTTTCATTTCGATAAAATTAATAATCAGTTATAAACTAACAGATAAAGGAAAATATTATACTGAATTGAAATTACGTTTCTTCTGCAGAGTATCTAACATCATCTCTAAAAATAGCTAGCTATGAACAAAAAAAAAATTTTTAGATTGTTTTACTAAAAATCAGCTATTTAAATTAAGGTAGAGATAAAAATGTGAAAAAAAGATCACTATCATGAACTAATTTTTATTATTATCATATTAGACATGTAACTTTTTAAATAGAAATAAAAACTTTAATAAGGATTACTGCCATGAACATAAGACTTCTGTAGTATCACATTATAACATTTTAGTTATCAGAGTATAGTGACATAAATGGACTAACTATCCTTTCCTTAGACGCCGATGTTATAAATAAACTTAACGCAGGATTTAACTTACCTTGGCTTGTGCCAAATGAATGGAAATAAAATATATTCTATAAAAAAAAAAACTTTTATCCCTTTCAGTATTAAAACATTTCGGTTCAATATAGTTTAATTCTTATCAACTCTAAAATAAATAGAAATTTATACATAAAATGCTCTTTAACTGTACAGATATTACATATAGTTACATACAATACATACAAATATATGATATAATATACAATACATTACATAGTTATGTATCTCTACATATATATATAATGTATATGATAAAAACTAAATCTACAATCGAATTATCATCATCATTGAGTACATGTAACTTTTTCATTATTTTTCTTTTTATTTTTTAAATGAAAAATTTTAAAAACTAATGCCAATAGTTTGTAGTAAATACATATTTTAATTTTTTATGCTTAAAAACAATTTTTATAAGAGTTTGACTTTATTTGATTACTATAGATTCTAACTTTTTATTGGTATTGGGCCTAACATATTTTAGCCATAAATAATCCTATTTCATACCTTAAATTTTTTTTTTTAAAGTTATGTAACCTATTTCAATTTATTCAATGAAAATTTTAAAAATTTTCTAATTTCGTGAATTTTTTTTTTTTTCAATTAACTTATGATCACATTTAACGTATACCGTACGAAGTACAACTTCGATTTTTGGAATTTCTAAAATACATATATCTAATTATCCTAATGAATTCAGATTTTAAACAAAGTTAATTATAATAAACTTCAACTAACTATATTTTATATAAATTAATCAGTATTAATAATTCCAAATATAATCTCAATTCCAATATGAAAAAAATTTATTTTCAAATTCCAAATCAACTAGAAGAGATTTGCAGCCATCATATATGTAAATAATTTTCTTTTTCTACGATTTAATACTGCACGTTTGTACATTCACTAACTATTAATATGCAAATCAGTAGTTCACTATTTTCTTTATTATATCGATTCTTAACATAGTAAAGTTTGCAAAATCTTTATATTTATTACAATTCAGAAAAAAAAGGATAGAAAAATGAATAATAAAAAAAAAGGATATTCGAATAGAACAGAAAAAAAAAGGAAAAAGAAGATCGCTCAGCATTTAATCGAAAAAACCATTCGTGCGAGCTGCAGGGGATCTTTTTAAGAGGTCAACCACAAATAAGGACCTTTTTTTTTAACAGTTATGCTTATAAAGAATTATACATAAAAAAAAAACAAAAACTTATAAAGGATATAATAGTTTGATGGGAAAAAGCATAGCAAAAAAAAAAAGTAAAATAACACCAAATAATTTTTGTTTACTATGCTATTGGCATTATGTACGTACATACACTATACATTTTAGTGTGATAAAAAAACAAAAACATTGGAGGAAATAAATTTTACTCATTGTTCCATTTTTTCTTCTATATAATATATTTTTTTCTTTTTCGAAAGAATATGGAAATTATGTTCAAAAAATAACAACAATAATAATAATTGGAAATATATATTTTTTTTTAAAGAAAAGCTCGTACATTTTCTTAGTGCTATGAGAATAAAAATCATAATAAATTATGGTATTCTGTTTAGGAATAACTTTGAGTTATTATGATAATGAGAAATCGTTTTTAAAGCTTTTCTTTTCTATAGAGATAATCATCATTACCAATATTAATATATAATACAGAATGGAATTTCTTTGGAAGGACATTATTTAAAATAAAGAAAAAAGGAAATCGTAAAGAAATTAATCAATCTTGAAATAATAGAAAATTTATTTATAATAATAAAAAAAAGGAGATATTTATATATCAAGGACTTATGCTTTGACGCGGCGCCAAAATGACCTAAATTCAGAATAACAATCTTGGCACCTGTAATAATTTATCTTTTAAAAGCATAGTGGATGAATGGGACTTTTTTCTAAGAGTCTCAAGGATATTAATTTTACTATTAAAGAATACAGTACCAAGGATAACACAATGAAATTATAATTTTTTGGCGGTAAAATAAATTTAATATTTACTATTGAAAATCGATTAGAAAAGATTCTTTGGATCTATACTTTAAGAAAAATTAAGTACTTACATCCTTTTTGATATGAATTTCTACGATACCGATTATGACAACTTGTTTTTAAAGTTTGCAATTATTTTTTATTATATTTTAGATTTTACTAGAATAATTGTTAATATTTTTTCAATATTAATTAGTATATTTTATTTTCGTATAATCTATAAAAATTTATACGATTTTTCCTTCTATGTGTGGAAAGTTTTAATATCAGAACATTTTGACAAAAAGAAAATTTGTTCTTTTTTTTTTTTTTTTTTTTAATTTTTTTAAGTTTCAAAAAGGTCCAGGTGAAATAACAATTATTATAAATCATAATAATAAGATTATTTTTATATAAATGTAACAAATTTTAATTAAATTTGTAATAAATATATAAATATAAATTATATATTATTGTATAGTTTTATCATTAAATTTTAAATAGTTTTTTTTATATATAAATGTAGGTATTTTTATTTGAAAATTTTTCCTCCCGTGTCTACGAGTATATGTGTAGGGGGAGGTTTGTTAAAGAATTTAATCCAAATATTTTAGAAAGAATTTAACTTTTTAATAAAATTATTATTATAAAGTTACATTTGTAGATTTTTTTTAATATTATTTTTTCATATGCACAGTAATAGTTAAAATTTGGGATTTAAAAAATATTAAAATTAAGTTCTTATTTTAGACTTTGATTGGTTAAAGTCTGAAAAGTTTCAAAGTTTGATTTAAAAATATATTGTTTAAGAAAAAGGGTTTTAGACATTTTATAAAGTATTTAAATTTATAATTTTCATGTTTTCAAATTCAATTCAAAAACGAATTTACATATTATTAATAGTTTTTCAATATTTTTGTTATATAGTTCTAGATATTTGAAGGAATTGTAAGTGTAAGTAAACACATTGATAATTTAATCAGTTGTTGATAGGTTTTGATACTGCGATCTGAGACATTGTCAAAATTTTAACAGTATTGAGAAAATATTTCACAAAAATATCTCGAAGGATATATTCCTTCGACAGCACCTGTCATGAAATTGGTTGCAATTTTCCTGAAGTGAATTGTTATTTAATATTAAAATCTTGAAATAATTGAAACTTTTCAACAGCCTTGACCATATAAAGTAAACTTAAATCCTATTAAAAGAAAAAAGAATTGATAAAAAATGTTTTTATTTAACTATTTATGTAGGTATATCGTATATCGTATATTATTCTCCCTTTTTTGTTCTCACTAAATTATAATAATGGATACAAACTATAGGATTTTATTTTTATTTTTTTTTAATTTTAGGTGAAATCAAATCTATTTTGTTTATAATGAAGGAATTTATCTAAGATAAGCATAATGGAAAAGTTTTAGCCTTTAAGAATAGATTTTAAATATTAAAAAAAAAAAGAAACTTTCTTTTCAAAATTAACGGCAATGAATAGTTTTGTAGCACACACTTATGTGAATAATTTTGAAGCATAATACAGGATGTATTAAAAATTCTATCATATGAAATTATTTTTGTATAATTATAATAATGAAGCTATTTTTTTTCTTGTCTTGACAAAATCATCCATTACATAATAACAGATTAATAAATTTTATACGATTGCTAAAGAAATTTGAACAAGATTTCGTAATCTTAAATCTTAAAGTAAATAGATTGAATTGTAAGTTAAATTTCAGTTCTTTGGATGAAAAAAAAAAATAATTTCAACAATTTTGGATCGAGCGATTAATCATTATTGTTAAACACTCTGTATTATATTCTCAAATTGTCAGATAAATTGCATACTTTAAAATATAAACTTTATATTATATACATACAAATAGCAAGTGTTTTATATGCATATATTGAAAGAAGAATTATCCTAGACAAAAATGACCGACAAAGTTTTCACAAAAAATTTTTTTTTATTTAATTTTTTTTGTTTTATATATCTATGTGTGGTAATGTCCGTACCACAAAAACTTTAATTTCTATCCGGAAGGCACAATTATGCTATACAATAAAATATTTTATGTGTAGTTAATGAAATTGTTTCACGTACCACTAAATACCTAAAAGTATCTAGAAGACTAAAGTTAGTTTATTCATTTTAAAAAGAATTAAAAAAAGAAAAAATATTTTTTTATATCCAGATTTCAAAAGTAGAACTGAAGAAACTATGTTGATAGTAAATTATATAAAATTCACGGATGTAGAAATGTCATTATGATTATATAATATATGTAAATGTATATAATATGAATGCAGTAAAACTTTTAATTTAGTATTAAAATATTTTACTATTTTCGAAGTAATCGTTAATTTCATTATAATACAAATTTGTTTTTAGTATTAAGCTTAAAGCGTAGACTAACAAGTACTTTTTTTTCTTTTTTTTTTATGAAATGTATCTTTTTATTTAGTATTAAAATATTTTACTATTTTCGAAGTAATCGTTAATTTCATTATAATACAAATTTGTTTTTAGTATTAAGCTTAAAGCGTAGACTAACAAGTACTTTTTTTTGTTTTTTTTTTTATGAAATGTATCTTTTTATTAGGTTTATAATATGTTTTGTTTCATTAAATAGAGTATAATGTATCTATCGTAATAAGGTATATATTTAATCTAGCCAGAACTTTTTAATTCCAAAAGATGACTATTATTCTGAATGATCCAAATCTTCATTATAATATCAAATAATGCAAATTTTTGTAATTGAAATTCGAAGTTTTTCTGGGGCAAAAATGCAGAATGAAATACTTTTATATACATAAAAATAAAAAGTATGAAGTTATAAGGAAACTAAACAATTCTAAAATTTTTATAATATAATATAAATAGGAATAAGCATATATATTGTTAATTTTAATAATGTTAGAAAAATTATGAAAACAATATTAAATATTAAAATTAAAATGAATGATTAAAAGCTTTAAAGTGAAGTAATAAATGAATGAATAAATGAATGAAAAGGATATTATACATTATAAAGGTGTGTAAAATAAACTTGTATATACATATAAATAAATATACATATAATACTATTTACATACATTATATGAAA
Source organism: Hybos culiciformis (assembly GCA_964007475.1). NCBI lineage: Eukaryota > Metazoa > Arthropoda > Insecta > Diptera > Hybotidae > Hybos > Hybos culiciformis. The sequence goes on from OZ023274.1 coordinate 28,599,976, forward strand.
AATTTCAAAGAAAATTGTAATTATTATGAAGTGTTAAGAATATATCAAAATTAAAATTTTTATCTCATGTATATGTATAATGTTACGTTACATATAAGTATAAGTGTTATAAATGTACTTACAGTATAATGTTGAAGCATGAAATATATTTAGATAAAAATATATATTTACCTACATATATATACAACATATTATGTGGTTTTTTAAATACTTTTATTAAATAATTTTAAATTAAATTTTAGAATTTAAATGTTTTCTTAAAATTTTTGAATTGAGGAGAAATATTATATTTTTATTTTGAACTTCAACATGATTTTGATTTATGGGCTTTTTATTATAAAATTATCAATTTAATTTATAATTTCATTTAACTTGATTTTATGATCTTAACTTATATTAGATATGGGAATAAAAATGTTATTGTTTCTATCTATATTATGTGATTGTGAATAGTACTTAGGTGGAATAACCTAAACCGTTGAGAGAAAATTATAAAGAAAAATAAAACACAATAATATTATTACCAAAAAAATTTTTAGGATTAACAAATATATTACATTTTGTGGGAAAATTTTAAAGTAAAGTTGTATTACATGAAATCTTCTTTTAAATGTCAAAGCATATAATCTCTGCACGCTCTAACATCAAATTCAATTTCAATATTTTCTTTAATTTAAATGTTTGCCTCAATTTACAATTTTAACTGAAATTGGCAATTTCTTAAGGCTGAAACTTATTTTATGTATATTAATTTTGCCTATACAGGGATACTATAGTATATATGTATATATACATTTATTTTTCCCTTAGAACAAATGTTGCAGATGAAATGCATTTTGAAGACGTTTTCATTCTTTTGTTTACAATTTTTTTTTTCTTCTTCTCTTCAATAAATAAATTAAAGGCTTTATTTCCTTCTGCATTTTGTGTGTTTGTTGAACGTGGTAAAATTTTCACTTTCTCATTTCTTAAAATAAAAATAAAAAAATAAAATGTTAACTATTTTTTTTTTTTAATTTATATAAAAAATAAAATATATATTCTAGGTTTTTGTTATCCTATCTGTACATCATTCTATTTATAAGGTCTAGCTGCTTTTTTGCTTAGCATTACATTATTCTGTGTTCGACAAAAAAAGAAGCATCAACCCAAAAACTAACTAAATTTTGGTTTTAACAGAAATATTTTTTGCAATTAAGTTCTGTTTATTAAAAAAATTCGTAATCATGTCTGGATAAGCGAATTTTCCTTATTAATAAAATTACACTTTTTTCTGAGAATTTGTTACGCATTGGAATTTTTTAAAACTTGGAAAATTTATTTTATTATTATGTGTTTAATGAACTTAAATGTCAAAATTTTATTATACACATAGATTTGATCGTATATTGCAAGTTGCTACTTAGAATTTCCATAAAAATAATGATTTTTAATTTGTTTGAAAATTAAAGGAAAACACTCTGTATAAATGGTTGTACAATGAACATAATATTAAGTTCTTTTCTATATATATACTACCAGATATATATATTTTGACTTTTATTTAAAAAGAATAAAGCATAAAACTGCAAAATAAGCATCCTTTTTTGTTTTCCACTCAGGCATTAAGCGCGAATGACCCACAAATAAGTAAATAAAAGATTATCTGCATCATTTTTGCTTCCTTAGTTCATTTTTTAATATTTATAATATTATTATATGTATATAGGTACATAAAAAAAACTTTAATTACTTTTTCGGTGAGTTGTTTTCCTTGCTTTTTCTTTAATTTTAAATTCTTTCTACGTTGATTTATTTAGGTATATATAATTACATAAATTTATCTACATTGGGCCTTTTTAATTTTTAATTCTTTCATTTTACTTCTTTATTTTTTAATTTTTCTCTATTTTTTTTCATTCATAAATTTTTTAGTTTGATAAAACTCATGTCACTATATATTTTTTCCTCATGACATCCCGTATATTGTTGTATAGTTCATTACTTAAAATAAATTAAAAAAAAAAAGATACAACTTAATAGTTCTATGATATTTCTAGAATTAAAGAATGAACATAAAAATATGTACATTTCAATGATACAAGTTAAAGAGTTGAGATGTTGTATACAAAATTAAAATTTAAATCCCAAAAAGGTACTATTTCTAATTAATATACTTGTATTACATAGTATTATAAGATAGAGAGGTTAATTTTTAAATTCCAGATGAAATTCTATAATTTTTAATAATAATAAAAACTTGCGATTGTGAGTTTTGTTATTATTATATTATACTCGCTAAGGATGCATTGAAGTTATATACTATATATCTTTTATCCGTATATATTTATAGAAAAAAAAGAAACGAGATATCTACACAATGTTTCACAGAAATATAAATTTATACATTTACATATAGTAGTATTAAAGATATATAAATATATCATATACATTTTATATATACAAATAGAAAATTTATTCAATTAGATCAAGGATAGGTAAAAGAAAAACATCATTAGTAAAAATATAACAGAATCATTCACCTGTCTTGCATACTAAATTAATTTCAATTTCGCATAGATATAAAACATAACAATAATGATGAAAAGAATAAGAAAAAAAAAAGTAATAATAAATTTTCTTGTTGGATTTTAACATTGTCAATATTCAAATTTTATTTGTGTAATAAAAATAAGCGAAATTAAAAGAGGGTTGAGCTTAAAATTCTTTAAAATAGATTGCAAAAAAAAAAAAAACAAAAAAAAAAAAACCATAAAACATACCTAAATTAAAAATCTTTATTCCGTTTTTTGCACAACTATAGCATCAGTGAGACAACTGTTTAGTTGACTGTGATGTTTGTACAATTCGAAATTTTGTTTTTGTATTCTGTATTTCCTATTATTTTTACTAATCAGGTTCTTATGTACAACATCCCCTTCAATCCAGACATCACAATAAAATCAATGAAAAAGGACATTTATCAATGGCAATGAAAACGAAGTATTTAACTTTAACAAATTTGAATAATTCTTGGTTTCAAGGATTTGGTATAAGTATTCAATTAATCGAAAATTCTATCTATTCAATTAGAGCTTGTTTTTTAGAATGAAAGTGGAAAAAATATAAATCGAGTCTCGTGTACTTAGTATCTTTAGTTCTTTCTAGATCAAATGTCAACATTTTTGAAGAAAAAAAATTTTAATTTTTGTTAAAAAAAAATCCTGTATTCTCTGGTTTTTTTTGTCTATGGATACACATAAAAGTATTATATAATAAACAATAATGTATATCCTCTTAATTAACTTTGTGTATACTTGTTACACACTTTCATAATTTCTGAATACCGTATATATTTTTTCAAAGTTATTAAAAAAATATTACAAAAAGTTAATAACATAATTAATTAATTGCATATAATATGTAGGTATGAAAAAAAAAATTCATTAAAAATTATATCTTTATCGTTTAATATTAACTATTTTAATTCTCCTTCCAATATAGATAGTATAAAAATGTCTAGGAGGAATTTTTTTTTATTATATTATTTAAGTTAAAATTGACCAAAAATGCAATTAAGTTTTTTTTTTTAACATTTTTATTTAAAAAAGAATAATAATTTTTTTTTAATATTAAAAAAAAAAAATACTTTAATATAAAAATGAAATTAATTAATAACCATAACCAATTTTTCCTAGAATTTCTCTGTTTTAATTCGATTTTTATGTTGGTTATTGGTATTAAGTTTTTAATTTGTTTATTTTACATTTAAAGTGTTTATATTGGATTCATAATGTCTAGTAATTACAGATTTTACCTATTCATGGAAAATTCCACCCTAATTTTTTTTTTTTTTTTTGGTCGATTTTTCCAGGTATATAAAGACGGGTAGTATGATAAGTTAATTGGATAATTTAATTTTTTTTCTTTTTTTTTTATAAATTCTCTTACACATCAGATACACAGAACATTAAAAAGGTATAATTTATATTAAAATAGCAAGGGATGAAGTTTGAAAGTTTATTTTATTTTAAAAGGAAAAGAAATAATTTAAGATTCGCAAAAACTAAGCGGGAAATTTTAGGTAAAATGAAAATTTTATGATTGTGAATAGATCGAAAAAGGGAAATATTTTATAGAATTGTGCAGAAAATTAATAGTAATATAGTTGAATAGGGAACATATAATTTGTTTTTCTAAGTTACGTTCGCTCAGAACATGGTCGGAAGTTTAAGTAATATTGAGAATTAAAAAGGAAATTAGGTTATTTTATTTTAAAGAATAATTTAGTTATAAATGTACATTTTTAAAATTTTATGATAAACTCGAAGAATATTTTACTACCGTCTATTATCTATAGATAAAAAATTCTACAAGTTTGATTAATTTATTTTTCACTTTGAAACATTTTTATTACCCAAAATTGAAAGTTTTTCATAGCACATAATTCTAATGAGAGAACTAATTATAAAAGACACTTTTTCTTTTTTTTTTTTTTTTATCTTTAATTTTAAGTGCAGAAGGAAAATAAAATTAATTGGAATTAAATATTATAAAAGTGAATATTAAATAGATACTCGTTATAATTTTATATTGGCTGTGGACCGAAGTGATACATATAATAGTGAACGTAAATAATAGCAGGATGAAATGATAACCGTCACCATACCGGACCTAAATTAATATAAAGAGCTAAATTTTTCATTTAAATATCATTAAAGTTTTTTTTTTTTTTTTTTTTTATGAATTTTCATTATGATTTTCTTTTTTGTGACAATATTCCAGAAAATTAATTTTAAAGTGATTTATAACTTTTGGAATAAGAAAAAAAATAAAAAATAAAGATGATAGGAAATAATTACATATATATTATATGTATATATAGTTTTATGAAATACTTTAAGTTGAAAATTAATATTTTGTCCCCTTTAAACTCTATGCCCTCTAACATCATATATTTACTCAATTTCAACTTTGATTGGAGGATGATGTCTTTAATATGAGTATGAAATTTATAGATGATACTTATTTCTTTACCCGCTTGATGGATAAAGAGTGTTTTTTTTTCTGATACACATGATTAATGCCTTAGTCCAGGGGTGGGGAACCTTTTTAGATATAAAGGCCGCATTGACTGTGTCCATTTCTCAAGAAGGCCGCACATAGTAGTTTTAATGCTGAATATAAGTAGATATGACTAGATTCTTAGCTATACTTTTTATTTTAATATGTATATATATTTGCATAATAAAGAAATACAAGTACAATAAAAAGTATTTTGTGAAAAAAAGATAAATAAGAAGTATATTGTTTAACTTTAATGAAGTTTAATGCCAAGAAAGCTGCATTTTACCCTTTTTTCAACCGGAGCATAAGGCCGCCTTTTATCCTCCAAAAGGCCGCAAAAGGCCCCTGTCTAGTCTCTATAATGTTAATTTTTTTTTTTCTGTAATTTTAGAAATTTTCAATTCAACGAAGCAATAATGTCGTAATTAGAATTTAATTGATAAAATCATTCAGTGAGAAAAAAAATTTCAATCATAGACAAAGGTTAAAAGCAACTAGTGAGAATTTAATTTTTCATTTTTTAAAATTGATTTATTTTGAATATTATCTATTTTTGTTATACATAAAATATATGGTTTATTGTATATAAATACAATACATAGGTTAGTATATACATACATTTATATAATGAAAAATCGCATAAGCTAATTTAAAATTTTTTTTTATTTTTTATTTGATGTGCATGATAAGTTTTCAAAATTGAAAGCGAAAAGTTCTATCAAAATTATTATACTTTTTATCCTTTATACAAGTTCTAAATTGATTTTAGCAACAATGTTTTTTTTTTTTTCATTAGGTTTTAAATTAATTATTGGCCATTTTAGAATAAAAAAAAAAACTTCAAATTGTAATTTTCATTAATATGTGCAGGCTAGTTTAGGTACACTGTAGTTTAGATACATATGATATACGAATAGGTTGTGCTTTTAACTTAGACTTGATATGCGTAGACCATTGATACAACTTTTATATAATAATTCTTAAATATGAAATAATTTTTTTGATATTTCAAAATTAAATTTTTCAATATTTAACTTTATTTACAACTTTAATTATTCAAATCAAAATATCCTTTTTATAAAATTATCGCCAAAAAAAAAAAAATAAAAAACACTAATCGAATGTCAACAATTGAAATTATTTACCTAATAATGTATATTTTGTAATCAATTCCTTTCTTTTGATTTTTTAACTTTTACTTTTTTTTTCGGTTTCATTCTTAATATGCAAACAAGATCCTATTGGGTCCTTCCGCAATTTGACTGCAACGATGATTACTTTATATTCAAAACGAGAATATAAAAAAAAGAAAAACTATTATTATCCCACACAGTTAAAAATAAACGAACTTTGAGGAAATTTTATTTACTAATTATATAAAATAATCTATAACCAATACTGGATACAAAACAAAAATTTAAATATACCAAGAAATGATATTATGATCTTAAGATCAAAATTACATAGAATTTTTGGGTAAACGGCATACTAGCATTCTATAAAGATATTGCATTCAATAGAAAGGAGATTTTTATCCTTAAGGGCGATTGTTAGAATATACAGAATATTCAAAGCATAATAGCCACATTTTATTTTTATTAAACATAAGTTAGATATAGTAATTTGTTTTTTAGAGTGTTTGGAAAAGTGCAATTCTAATAATTTTTTTTTATTTTAGAATTTACGTAGTAATGAAAATTTCAATTGTATTTGACCAACTAGCGGAAAACCATTTATATTCGTTTCAGAAGTTTTTTTTTTTTATTTTTTTTTCATATACCTATACAATATATATTTTCGTTTCAGTAAAACCAATTTTTTCAAAGTTTCCTTTTTTTTTATTCTCTCTATAAAATCCGATTTATACATGATGGTTTTAATATTGACCGTACAATATATATAGGTTTATATATATACAATTTATATGTAAAATGAATGGGAGAAAAATAAAACTGAAAACAGGCTAACCAAATGGTCAAGTGCATTTCGTTTTTGAAATGGTGTAATTGTGTAACAACCATTACATTTAGAAACAAAAAAAAAAAATGGTTTTTATTTTCTTTTTTTGTAATCCTATATTACAATTTTTTTTTTTCAAAAGAACAAAATTTTTCATGTAATTTTTAACTATTCATTCTTTATTTAAATCTTTCTCGTTTAATTTTGGAATTAAAAATGGAAAAAATATATATATATAGTAAAAATATATATATACATAGTATAGTTTTTTTTTTTTTGAAAGTGTTAGGAGAATAGTTATTGGAAAATTTAATAAAAAAATTTGATATAATAAAGAATATGTAGTATTTATTTTCGTTTTATTTTTGATACGAAATTATTTTTATGAAATTAGTTGCGGCCGAATATTGTAGTGAACAGTTGAAAATCTAGTTATCGAATTTTGTAGAAAATTTATTTAATGAATATTTTTTTTTGTATATGATTTTATGTCGTGTTATATGTTTTTATGTCTTTATTTTAATCGAATATTCTTTTATTAGTACATGTATGAGAATTTCATATTAATAATACTTTAAAGTTAAATATTCGAGTTTTGGGAGATTTTTTTAAGTTCGCCTTTATCTTCTTTTATTTCTTATCCTTTATTATAATCTAATATCCTTCCAAGCACAGAACTAGTATGTAGTGTGATAGTATAGTTCCAAAAATTGTTCTTTGTTAATTTTTTTGAATGGAAAAAATTGAAACAAAAATTGATGACCCAAAATTTTATCGAATTTAAAAATTTTTAATAAATTTTTTATTTTGATCTGTTAAAAAACGTAAACTATTAATCGGAAAAAAAAAAAAATAAGTGAAAAATTATAGGGCTTGAAATATAGCAGTTTGTTATATGTTCCCATCAATCAATTCTGATTACAAAATTTTGTTAATTTTTTTTTTTTTTTTGTGTTTCATTCAAACTTACAACAAGTGAGTATTTTAATGAAAAAAAAAATGTTTTTTTTTTTGTTTTGCAGGATTGAAATATAAAATATTTTTTTTTTCAGTCAATCGAATGAATTAACCACGGTCATATGAACATTTTGTTCATTCAGAAAAAAAAAAATAAAAATAACACAATTTTTTTTTTTTTTTTACATAAATATAAAACAATTGTTTATTGTATAATTATTAAACCGCATATTAAAAGTAAATTGAATAATTGTTTTATTTTAATTGGATGTGAAATTGCGTCTGGATTTATATTGAATTAATTTACACAACTTTTTATATATAAAAAAAAAACGAAAAAAAAAAAAAATTTAAAAATAAAAACATTTTTATATCTGAACAAATTTTTCTTGTATTTTAAAAATTATTATATTTTAGTTATATACATATATATATACGATACCCATTATTTTCATTTAAATAATGTATATTTAAAAAAAAAAAAAAAAAGAAAAGTTTTTTAATTTTTTTACAATCAAATTTATAAATATGTACCTACAACCTATATAATTATCTACGGACAAATATTTTTCATCAAGCGGAAAATATAATAATTATTAATAAATAAAAAAAAAAAAATGTTTTATATTTTTCTTCTTCACGATAGAAAAACGCAGTGGGTGAAATCTTATCTTCAATAGTGTAAAAATATCATTTTTCGATAGTATCGCACTATAATTTTTGTTTTAAACATGAATTTCATATATCTATATCTAGGTTAGGTACATAATGAATATATAAACAACAGCGATAATCAATATTTTCGTTTTTTTTTTCTCAATTAAACATGATAATAGATGATTTGAATGGTTTCATATTAAACTTGAATTGGTTATACTTGACTGTATAAAGTGTCAAAGACAGCGTTTTTTTCAAGTAGTCTTTCAATCTGGTTAAAAGTATCTAATCATTTAACATTGAACTAATCTATATCATGCGCTTGTTTCAAAATACATAGTCTTTTAAATGAATTCTTCAATACGTTTTTTGCTTAAAATAAATATTTTACTCCAAAATTTGATTTTTATTATACTTTCTTTTATTTAATAAATTGTCTTCATTACTATTAAAAAATAAGAATTTGAATTATGATTTCTAAAAAATATAGTTTTTCCAACTAAAAGCTTTTCTGCATAGTTTACGAAATGAATTTTGCATTGGTACTGGTACGTCCAACATCATTTTGTATGCATCAAGACAACATTTGGGTTAATTGAAAATAGATATTGAAAATAAAAATTTAAAAAGAATTCTACATCATGTTTGATAAATATTTGACATGTTGTGGATGTACTAGTAAGTTGATTAATATAAAATGCGACTTCTCATACTTTATTATCTCTGCTAGTATTCAACTAACACATATTTTTTATATGATCTTTAATTTTTAAATTTAGAGTTATAAAAAAAGAGCATCAGGATGTTCTGAATCTAATTTCTATGATAATAATAACTTTTAGCTTTAATTTCATAAAAATTTTTTTTTCGAAATTTTGCTTACAAACCTAGGTAAGACGCTCTAAGTGCAGGCCTCTTTTAAAATTCCTTGTTAATAATTTTTTTTCTATATTCAGTTTTTTTTTGTCCTTCACATAAGCAAAATGAAGAATTTCAGTAATTTTGTATAAAATTCAATATTAAAGTAATTCATAGAATTTTAATAAGAATAAAATAAACATGAATTTATGCAATCAGCGAATTGATTTTTTCTTCCTTTTTATAAATAATATTATATTATATGTATATACATAGAAGAGAGTATATATTTTTTGATTTTTTGTTGGCACTTTTTATCATTTCGCATGATTGCATTTTTCCTTCATTGCAAAAAATAAAAAAATAAATAAATAAAATAAATAATAATAATAATAATGTTTCCGTATTTATGACTCAGTACTTTCTGACGGAATTCTTTTTTGGCTTTTTTTTGTATCATAGAGAAAACATTATCAATTTTGATTATGTTGTTTTGTATTCCGAGAATTGGTCGAAAAAGAATTGCTTGAAAAACATTTCCTCGGAAACCATTGGCTCGAAAAACAGTTGCTCGAAAATGCATCAAACGACAGTTGCTGGAAAAACAATTCCTCAAAAAACATTTGCTCGAAAAACATTTGGTCGAAAACCATATGCTCGAAAAACATTTGGTCGAAAACCCTTTGCTCGAAAACTTTTTGTTTGTAAAACATTTGAAAATTTATACCTAAATAAGAAATATTCATAGTTTTAAATTTTTTCGGAATATTAATTTCAATAAAAAATATTTTTCGACTAATTGTTATTCGAGCAATTGTTATTCGAACAATTCTTATTCGAGCAATTGTCGTATGATTATGTTGCTTGATTTTTATATTAAAAATGAATATTTAAGTTAACCTTCAGATGCATATTAGAGATTAACTATTAATATAAATGTAATTCAATTTTGACATTGATTAGTAAATTTTATTTATTTGGAATGAGCGCTCGATAATTGTAAAAATATAAGTTATCTATATGTTTTAATCGCAAAGTTTAGTAGAAGAATAATTCCTCTAAAACGTTACAGCTGTGCATAAAAGGGCTTTCGCTGACCGCATAACTGAATTTGAAAGCATAATAATGATTATTTCTTTCTTTGGATTGATATTTTATTGATAAAAACTTTTTCTTCGGTTTTATTTTCAATATAAAATACAGTTAATTAGCAGCAGTTCTGTATACAATTTTTTCTTTATATTTCAACGAGAATTTATGATACTTCATTGAAGCCACAAAATTCTGAAAAATTATCTGCATTCAATTGTTGTACAAATTGCAAATTAGGGGAGCAAAAAAAATGTTGAACATTTATGAACATATGGAAATTTGAATTCCCGTGAATATTTACAAGGCTGTAAATAGGGATATATTGTTGCGTGATCACATAAATTATTCATTAAAGTTTTAAAGATTTTAATTTTAAATCACTTTCACTATAATAAATATCGGAATAAATTTATATAAGTATAAATTTCATTAAAAATTCATATTAAAGATTCACCTACCTACATATAGTGTGTTTATATCTATTTTACCACAAAAATTTTCCAATATTTACAATACAATTTTCTTTTCCAGTGTTTCTTGCAAAACCATTAAATGTATTTTTTTTTTTTTGCTATGAAGTTCGAAAAAGTTCGAATCAGTAATTTTCTGTAAATTGAAAAATTATAAACTATATATAAATATATGTATAATGGTATTATCCGATATTGTTTTAACGAATTTTTCAATTCAATTAACATTATATAAAAATTATAATTTTTTTTTTTAATTCTTTTGAAATTAATGAGTATTAAGGAAAATATTTGTGGAAAAGTTTTGATAGAAATAAAATAATAAAAAAAAAAAAAACTTATATTAAATACACATGTGGTGATTTTTAAAAATAAAACTAATGTAAATTTTTCAATAAAAGATAATAAAAATAAAATGTTCAAGTTATTTTTTTAATGCCATCAAAGAGCAAAAGTTTTGAACGTGCTTAGAATTCAATTGTGGTTTTTTCTTTTTTAGAATTGATGGTTTTCCCAGTTTTCTTTTTAAAAAGGAGAATACACAAAAAAAAATAAAATACTAATCGACAAAAATAGTTTTTGGATGCAAAAATATTTTTAATCGTATCAAAAATATCTGTGGTTAAGTTTAAAATATTTTCTATTTTCTTTTTTGAAAAAAAAAAAAATATATATATATATATATATATATATATATATATAAACATAAATATATATAGTTTTAGTGAACATGATTTTGACTTAATTCTATATTTTACAAATCATATCAAAATTTTGTATTGAAAAGGATTCCACTAGGATTTAACATTTACTTGGTTTCAATATAATATTTTTCCCATTTTTCCTCAAAAAGTTTTTTTTTATATATATATATTTTTTTAGATTATTTATGTATTTAGAAAAAGATTAACTTATATGCTCTTATAGATATGTTATCGGGATCGATAAAATGTCAATAAAATTAGGACCAATTATGGCTGCATTTGTTGAGGAGTCTAAGAACTATACATAAAATTAAAATTAAATGCTTTGTAATTGATAGTTAGTAATGTTAAATATTTGATGTGGCTTCAATCTGAAGTTTTCGTCAAAAGCGCAAGTAAGCCATTAGTTATTTAGTAGAATATTGATATATTTTTTTACGAAGTAGTTATTCATTGATAATACATCTTATTACTTAATAATAGCATACTATAGTTTTAAATTTAAATAAAAAATTCTATATTTATTTTTAACTCAAAGCTAAATATCTTTCATTCATATTACACTTTCTTCTTGAAAAATAATTAAACCTTTTCTCGTTCGGCAAATTAAAAAAAAAGAAAAAAAATTGAGAAAATCGGTTTTATATGTAACATCCTTAATGAATTAAGTATGTTGTTCATGAAATCCGTGTACATCATACGATAAAGATTAAATTACTTTATATGTAGTATTTAATTTGAAATTATGTATTAAAATAATAAATTATTTATTATAGTAAGCTATAATCTATTAAATGAATTTTTATTTTGCAGACATAAAACTTTTTATATAACACAAAATCTTATGTAATTTGGAAAACAGAAAAAAAAATCTCAAAGATTAATAAAATATTTCTCCTGAATAGCTTCCAATTAGTTTTATCACCCTTATATAAGTATATATATTCTAAACAAAAATGTTGTAGATATATGTTTTGTTATTATTACATGTATTACTTACTTATTATTATTATTATTATTATTATTATTATTACTATTATTATTATTATTATTATTATTATTATTATTTTTATTATTATTATTATTATTATTATTATTATTATTATTATTATTATTATTATTATTATTATATTATTATTATTATTATTATTATTATTATTATTATTATTATTATTATTATTATTATTATTATTATTACATTTAACACCTCTTTTATAGAACAGAGTAGGATATTATACTGAAAAATTAATAAAATTGGTTTTATATGACATGTAATTTTACTTTTATGATATTATATGTACATATTAATACACATACATTTTTTATGTATTAGAATGTTTGACTAAATTATAAAATTTTCTTTCATATAATAGTTTCTATATTTTTTGTGTGTATATTTAGATTCAGGTAAAATTCTTCGATCGCTAGAACATAAAATATAGTAAATTCATTCTATAAATATTTATATATATATATGTATATATATATATATATATATAAAATATGAAATTTCAATATTATTACACACATATAAATGGATTTTACATAACATAAATTATAAAAATTTTGTAGACAAAAAAAAATCTTCAAACTCACATTGAAAAATCTTTCAGCCACTCAACAAAGTTATTAATAATGTTGACTGTGAAGACAATATTTTATTGTTTGTGGTGAATATTCTATTGCAATAATTATTTTATATGCAATGTGTGTATATTTACTATAGTATTACAAACAGATCAAAATTAAAAACATAATAATAAATAAATACATAAACATGAAACATTATGTCCGCAATACCATAAGCAGTTATATTAAATAATTTTTAATTGCACATGATGCTTAAAAATTCTCTAAATGAAAAAAAAAAAAAAATAAAATAAATTCCTTAAAGCTATGCGGATTTTACAATACATGTTCTGTAATACAATAATACTAATAATTTTTTAAAATTTATTATACATATATGTAAGTATATATAAAAATAATGTCTTCTTTTAATTGATGATGATTATTACAAGGACATGAGTTATAAGAAAAAATATTATTACAGCTTGCTTAATTTGCAATGCTTTGGATGGAACCACCAAAATATTATTTTCAGTTCTTTCAACTTCATAGTCATATAGTCAAAAAAAATTTTCAGTCAGTTATCGCCTGTTCTTAAGATAGCTTTAATAGATGAACAAATTCGTATCTGATTGAATATATTTTTGTTTTAAGCCATATAAAAAATAGTAAAAAATTAATAAAATCTTTTAAATTTCAGTGGATTTTAATTCATTATTGTGTTGATATCTTCATATTTTATAAATGAACTTTAGTTTTATCTGACTTGAAATTTTGTTTAGTCTGCATGTCTAATATATAACCCGTATTTTATATCTGCGTCTTATTTCAATTTTATAAAATTAATATGTTTTATAACTAAGATAAAATTTATTCAATATAAAGTTAGTTGTAAAATAATAATTTTCAATTAAAATAATAATAATATCTATAAATGATTTAATTGAATTTTTTTTTCAACATATAAAATAGAGGAAGATATGAAGAAATTGAAGAAAAATTATTTTCTTTAATTATTATCAATTCAATATTTTATTCCTTTGCAGCCAATAGATATATTCAGATAAATATTATATAAATATATCTTTTTATGTATTTATGTTATTAGAGAAAGCAAGACTTATTGCTCTGCCCTTGAGGTATTCGTTTTCTTTTTCTTAAACTCTCTTTATTTTCATAGAAGAAGAAAAATATAGAAAATATAGGAAAAAAACTTATGGTATTATTCTTTATCTTAAAAAGAAAATTGAATCAGAATAATAAATTGAAATGCATTTAATAAGAACGTCTAATAATGTGATATGTTTTTAAATTATTTATTAGGTTGATTTTTTAATAGAAAATATATAATATATGTTTATAAATATAATACTGTTAAATTTAATTTTCATTTCATTAAATTTTAAAAATAGAAAAATTACTTTGTCAGTAACTGATAGTGAATATACATATAACTATATATATTTTTTTGGCCCAAAAAATATAAGAATAATTATTCTTGAAAATATAAATTTAATTGTCAAATAAATTATTTCCATTTTTAGCTAAAAATCTTTTTTAAAGTTTCTTTGTATATTAAAATGCTGCTAAATAAATAAATATTTTTAGTTTTTATTGCGCATTCAAAATAATGTAAAAAATTAAAAAATTTTCTAATTTATAGAATAACAGAACTCTCAAAATGAAACTTTTAGATGCTAAAAATTGATTTAGACTTCAGAAAAGGTGATAAAAAAGTCCGGGTTTGGTACCAAAATATATAAAAAAGGTGCAAAAAAATAAAGTTTCCAAAAAGGCTACGGCAGGCATTTGTGTCCGACCTTGGAAGACGTGAAAAAAGTTCCTAGCAAAGAGATGCCAAATATTAAGAATTTTTTGATTTGCAAGAATTTTTTTTCAGATTTACATTATTCAGAACGACTGTAAATGTGTAAAAGTTCCGCCGCTAATTATAAATGTGATGTATTTAATGAATAATTTTCAAATGTCATATATGTATATTTAATATATTATAATAAAAATTATTTGCCATGATATAGATACATATCCCATTTAAAGCTTTCGTTAATTTATAAGAGGATTCTTTGAGGACATTGTGTAGATTTTTGTTAAATTTTTTAATTATAAAAATGTTATCGTTATCGAAAAATTAAAACTTAATATCAATTTGTTTTATTTTTTAATGGATACCAGGTGATAAATTTAAGCTTAAAAAGAAATGAATTTCAGACGCATACATATTATTACAAAAAAAAAAAACAAAAATTTAATTTCTAATACTGTTGAATTATTAAAATATTCAACAAGCGTAACACTAATTTTTTTTTTTATTTTTATACATTTTTTTTTTCTTCAAATTTTTTATGCAAAACGTTTCCATGCATCATAAAGTCATTTTTATTATGACGCTAATGAAAAAATGAACATTACAAAATTTTCATAAATATATAAATTTTTGAAATTAATTCCGTCATCAGAGTAATTTAACGCATGAAAAAATACGACGAGTTCTTTTTATTAAAATAAAAAAACAACGACAGATAAGGTGTGCAAAAAAAGTTATTTTTTTTACCCCGGAAAAGTTATATGGAAACTTTTTCTCCGTCTAATACATAGTCGAATTTCTTTAAAAAAAATAAAACAAATAATTGGTGTAATTAAACTTATCACATTTTCAATTACTGTAGAAAATAATGTAGGTGGAAACTACATTTGAAAGTTGTACAAATTATTTTTGAGACAAATTACAAAAAAAAAAATTCCAGGACTATACATTGATAATTAACTTAAGAAACTGTGGAAGATTTGAAAAATTTAAACATAAATAATATTTAAGAACTGCACATACGAAAATTTTGTTTGAATAACGGTATAACTATAGAATAATGGCCAGTTTTGAACTTTAGTAACTAAATAATGATTCGTCCAAAAATGAATTGTAGCTAAAATTATAGTTTTTTTTATTTTTCTAGCGAAGAATAAATAACAAAATTTTTTTTTATACATAATGGCATTCTGGACGGATACATTAAATAAGTAAAAGTGGCAACAGATAATCTTGCTAAAGTGATTCATTAGTTCGATTTGACCTGTATATATGAACATAGCAAGCAGGGCCGGCTTAGGAGCGATGCAAATGTGGCAAATGCATAGGGCGCCATAATTTAGGGGCGGCAAATTGACCGACATTTTTTTAGGTTTTTTTAAATTTTATTTAAATAATTTAAAAAAATATTAAAAATTATAAAAGGTTATAATATCTATTAATAATTTGGCTAATTTTAATAATAAATATTTTGCATATCTTTAGCTGTTTACAAGTTTGTTCATCTATATGGTTTGAGTTCGACCTAAATTCATATGGTTTGAGTTTGTATAAATAACTCTTAAATATTAAATAAATATATTCATACATATTTCCCAGAATTTTTATTATTAAAAAGTTTAAGAAATAATATGGGGGCGGAAAATTTATATGTGCACAGGGCGCCACAACAGTTGAGTGATAGCAAGGGATATAATATACGGAAATTATTCTTGCGACACCTATCAGTTTTGCATCAGTCCATAATATACACATTTTTAGGATAATTTAAATATAATTTATTAAATACTTTTTCCACAATTCGATGAACTTAAAATATTGTACACATATTATAATACCAGAATATTTTCTTTTTTATTTTTCGGCAGGATAAAGAAGAAAAAAATCTTGATATATCATCATATCTTTCCTTGTTTTTTATTTTTTTTTTAATTTTTTTTTTTAGCATATAACATAATTTTTAACCACTTCTAATATAAAGAGATATTTACTACCGTTAAATACATTGATACGCTTCTAAAATTTAATCAATTTAAAAGGCGGTTATGGTGCAAAGTTTTCATTACTTTTTAATACCGGTATTTTGAAGGAAATTTGATAAAAAAAAAAAAAAAATAAAATTGGGTAGGATTGAAAATTTTTGAAGCTTCAAGATAAAGTGATTATTTTATTTCCTTTTTGGAAAAAGAAATTATCAGTTTCGTTTAATTTTCATTTTATTTCATAGTTTGGTGTGTAATGAGAAATTTGTCAAAAATTGGTACACAAGTTGATCATCGAAGTACATTTGACAAAAAAGATCTAAGATCTTAGATACAATTTTTTTTAAATAAATGTATGTAGTTAATGACATAAAGAACTAACTATTATGCCGTTGTGGATTATAGTTATTTAGTAAACAGAATGAATGGACAGCAAAATTTAGTGCAATTTATAATAGTTGTACTCGAAAGATCAATTTGCGATGTTTTCAACAAATGTTTGAGTGCATTAAATCGGATGGCAGTGATTTGGGTTTTGAATTAAGTAGAAATAATCTTATTACTTAAAAAAAAAAAAAACAAAAATTTCTGTAGTATAAAATATTAAAAAACCAAATATTTAAATCAAAAATTAATAAAATACACTGGAGAAAGTAAACCGAGAATACCCTAGCAATGAATATAAAGTAACAGACTTATACATATGTAAAAAAATTTTATTGAATAAATATCAAAGGAATCTGCATACAAATATATAATTCTTTAATATAAAAAGGATATTGAAATAATGATGAAGATGAAGAAAACAAATTTTTTTTGATTTATTTTACCTTACAGTATACGAGAAGTGTTCACTTTATTCTGAGATCAAAATTACAATTAATATACCGGAGATTACTATAAAAAAACTATTTATTATACCTTAGTAATACTTATGCTGATCAATTATTCTTTATTAATTTATTTTATAGGAATTTAAATTAATATTGTAATCTCATTTTTTAAAATAAACGACCTATTTTAAAAATTATCCGGAATATAGGCAGCAGAAACAGTATATCCTTATATGCAATATGACTATTTTTATAATACCTAAAGAAGACGCTTTTGTATCCTCCGATAAAAAAAATACATTTATAAATCTTCTGACAGCAATTGAAATAAATAATAGTTATTAATATTAAAACGCAATAATAATGTTTAAAAAAAAATTTTTTATCGGCTCTATTTTGAGATGGAAAATATATGGTTATCGTATTATGCATTATACGAACCTCAAATATATAATTATGCACAATGTACGCCTATACTTACTAAAAAACAACCAAGCATTAGGTATAAGCTCTAGAAAGGTGGAAAAAAACAATAAATATGATTGTCCTCTAAACCAGCGTTTCTCAACCTTTTTACTATTGCGACTTATAAAATATGAGTACAAAAAACGCGACCCTCAAACTGGAACGCATTGGCAAGTAGAAGAAATGAAAGACACCTTTAAAATGTTTTATTTATTTTTATATTAATGACTTATTTTTTGTTGACATTCATTTGATAATTTATTAAGTCTTGGCTCAATGGATTTACTCACTTATCAATGTAAAAACAGAGCATTCCATTGGGAAATAGTATAATTCCTCTTACATAATCAAAATATTTTATTATTTTTGAAAAAATAAATGTAGCATTTGTAATAGAATTTTTCAATTAAAACTCCCCATTGAAAAACTTTCGCCACCCAAATTCAGGCCGCGACCCTAAGGTTGAAAAACGCTGCTATAAACTATAAAATTTGGTTTTTTACAGTTTTCATCTTAGGACTATAAAAAAGAAGAAAAATAATTCCTTCGAATCATAACTGTATTTTGTATTAAAAAAAAAATGTTTTCATACAGTGAAAATTCTGACACGACATTAAAACAGATTTTCCATTTCTGAGCTTAATAGTTTTTTTTTTGAATCTGGCTTTATATTCTATATACAAAAGAAAATATTCTATGTAGTGCAGATAAAATTTAATTGTATCTATAAAATATAAACAGTTCCATATTATATCTTATTTTTATATATACTTTACAAAACAAACAAAATATTTTGATTTTTCCGAATGAAAAACAATTTTCATTTTTATAAAATATAAAAATTGTTTAAATTTATATAGCGAGCTGCGTAGCATAATTTGCTTTAAATACGTTTGAGAGTAAAATAAAAAAAAATGAATTGAAATAAAAGTGAATGAGGGGAAAAACTAAGTTGAAGTGAACAGCTTCAAACAGTCTGAAGAGGGTAATTGAAAAATTCAATTTTTTTTTTTTTTTTTACATAATTTCCAATTTTGTATATTTTACTACCAGAAAATATTAAATTGGATTGTTCTTTCTCTGTTTTGCGAAAATGAAAAATAATAATAATAAAAAAAAAAAAAAAATTGTAATAATTTAAATAGATTTAAGATTATTTGTATTTATGAGATTAAAGATTTTTTGTTATTTAAACAAAAATAACAAAAAAAAAAAAAAGAAGGTAAATAAATAAAATTAAAATTTAAAGGTGTTGAAAGAAAAACACATGTTACGCATAAATTTTATTGTCAATCCCATGACAAATAAGGGCAAAATAATAAACAAAATTATTTTTAATTGGAATGATTTTAATTTTTTTCCTCGTCATGATGTTCGTGGTTTTGATTTGATTAATATGGCAAAAATTAATAATAATTAATTTTATTATATGTACAGTACATATATATACAATATACATACATATACAATATGACTTTATTTTTTATTTATTATTAATATTTTTTTTTGCAATTTATTAAAAGCTTATATATTATTTTGATAAGACCATCATTATTAATTTAATAAATTTAAATTGAAATTTAAAAACTCTTAGTTAAACCACTACACTATATGTACTGTATGTATGTACAATAGTATGATTTATTATTAAACATTAAATTTAAATGCAGAAAAAAAAATTATGTAAAAATAAAATTACATTTTAAATTTTTTTAAAATATTCATAACAATTGTTTTTATGCTCTGAATATTATTTTTTAATTAAATCTGTGTCAAGCAAGCAAACTGACGTTTCAATAACTCAATTTCATTGTAAAATAGCCTATAAAACCTATTTATACTTAATATTCATAATAATTTTGTCTTTTTGGAAGGCAATGCTTTCTTTCGAGAATGTCATGATAAAAATAAAGTGGTGAAGAACTACGTATGCCAAAACGAATTCACCTATATGTGTATATATAACCTTACAAACATCAAATTCGGATATTTTTTTTAAAGAAAAATCTTATTTTCATAATTGATCGTTATTTGAATTATTTCATAATATTAATGGTTTTATGATAAAACTGAAAAAACAAAAAATTATCAAAAAAATTTTTTTTCTTAAATAAGATAAATTAATGCTATTTTCGATAAAAAAAATAAATCATAAGTACTAAAAAGAAATTAGATATAACGAAAAGATAAGCATATAAATTACTAAACATACGTATATAATGTCTACAAATTTTAAAAAAATTTATGACTACAGGTGAAAATTTACTTATTATTATTATCATATGGGGATTAAAATAAAATTGTGTTAGAATTTGAAATAATATATTTTATATTTTCAGCAAATTTTTAAAAATAATATCTATAGAAGGAAAAAAAACCACAAAAATTATTACATTGAAATTAAATCAAAAATATATAGGTTCTACGTAGAAATATCTATGAACCCATATAAATATATGTATATATTTTTTTAAAATTGCACATGAAAGAAAGTTTTTTTTTTTTTTTTAAATGTGGCGAGTCCTTTTTACCAATGATTTTATTTCGTCGTATCTTTACATACAAAATATAATTTATATATTATCGGAATACTTAAAATAATACCGCATTGCTGCATTGAAATTCCACCATAGCCAGTGTAGAGTGTACAGTGACTACCCATTTCTATATTACATACTATTATTATTTTTATATTCACTTTAATAATAATATTCTGGAAGAAAAAAAAAAATTTATTTGCACATAGGCTTATATAAGTATATTTATGTATTGAAAAAAAAAGTAAAATGCCTACACTATATCATTATAGGAAATAAGCTGAAACGTCTTTGGACTCATCAAAGCTTGGGAACAAAATTAGTACAATAATTTTTATTATACTTATTTTTCAAATAAAAAATTGTTAAATTCAAAATTCTGATTTTTTTAAGTAAGGTAGATCAAATAAAGTAATATAGTCAGACTTAAGCACTTTAACTCTATAATGGCTTTTGTCTCTTCAATGGAACTTAAAAGCCAAATGTATGAATTTCATGATTATGGTCTTTATTCATTAGGGCATACAGCCATCGTGGAGTTAAAAATTATATGGAGATTCAATTATATATCATTTTTAAACTAACTATAATTGAAAATGAATTTAAAACTTAAGTTCTTTTCGAGATTTCTAATGAACACATAATATTTAACTATAATAGACTAATCGTTGAGTATGAGTAATAATCAAAGCAATTATTCGTCATTCTTATAAAAAATCGAAAAAATAAATTATACTATTAACCCTATCATTACAATGGCAAATTATAAGGGCTCTAAGTATAATAATTTATTTTATTTTTTTTCAAGGAATGAGAAAAAAATTCATTAAGACTGTAACGACATAACGTCATAAAATGAGAACATACCAAATGGGAAATCTCATATATTTTATATGAAAAAAAAAAATAAATAAAATGGAAAACTTTCTGAATGTGGTTGCATACAAAAATTACATATATATAAAAAATATGACTATATTTAAACATCATATAAATATAAATATAATATAGTTCTTCAGCAAAAAAAGAATATATATATTTTTTGTAAGTAAAAAGTTGTCCATTTAAGAATCGGCCGTTATTATATTTCTCACCCTTAGAACTAGACATTTATTTGATTTTAGTTGTATCCTCTTTACCAGAAAGAAGCAGTCAGTGCATTTTCCAAGCTACATTAATATTCTGCAAACATATATACATATATACACATTTTTTTTTTTTTTAAGGGGAAACAAAAAGAAAAATAATATATATTATATATATATATATATATATATATATTTTTTTTTTATCATATTAAGTATTTTCCAGTTTGAACAAATAAAATTGAAAATGCACTGGGAATGCGAAAAATCTACACATTGCACACAGGGAGCTTAGCTAAATATACAGACGGAAAGAAGAAGAAAAACAAAAAAAAAAAAAAAAAAAAAAATAGAAAAAAATAAAATAAAACTGAAATTAATGTGTCTGATTTTATTCTTAAATAATTACAAGGATGAAATTTGGGCTTATAAACAAAAAATTTATGAGCTTTAAAAGTTAAATTAGAAAATTGCATTTGATATTATTTTTTGTTTGTTTTTAAAAGTTTAATTTGTATGTACAATAAAAATAACAACTATGTACTGATATTCATTATACAAAATAAAAGGTATATATAGTTAGTTACCTATTTATATTATATTATATGTGTTTTTTTAATGAGTAAAATTATCATACTTATTTTTATTTAATACAAACAAAAAATAAAAAAAAAATAAAACATTGCAGATATCATCTGTCAAAAGTATTTTAGGCTTAAGGTTTTCGAATTCTTTTTATAGTATCATTTTTAATTATTCAATTTATTTATTTTAAAAATTTTAAAAGCTTAGTAGTTTGTCCAAATTTTGTGTAGACATATTTTATAGAAAAAGAAATGTATGTGGCATATTAATAGTTAGCTTGTTGTATAAAAGAAAAATACGAAAATCATGTATTAGGTCCTGAATATTTATATTATTGCACAAAAGTTATTGTACGAAATAATAATATTAAAGAAGCGAAAATCCTGTATTAGGTCTTGGATATTTAGAATATTGCACAAAAAGATAAATTAGACTAAAAAAGTGACTCTAAATGTTTAATTTTTTTTATTTCTGAGAGCAATACGAAATTTTTTTCTAATTATTTTTAGCCAATTATTTGAAGCCAAAAATTAGAAAACCGTCTACATGTCCGTCCGATGTGCGCAATATCGTGTTCTTTAAAATTTACTAAAGGATTCTACGATTTTGGGTTTAGGAGTACGAAACTGTCAACCAGCAAAGGGTCCAAACAATTTTAATGTTAAATTAATGTAAATTTAAATTTTTTAAAAGTATTATCAGATTCTGATGAAAATTAGTGTATTGAGTATAGATATAGATATTGATTAGAGGGACTTAAAAAATTATAAGACACCGATTGTTTCCAAAGATTCGGACTAGCGGTCTGGATTTCGGCGATATTATTACATTTGACTTTGTTTATTGTATATGAATAAATGGTATTGGTATATATTATTGAAGGATTTTTAATAAATTTGTGTAGGTCTTGGTTGTGACCAAGATAAAGTATCTTAGAAATATAACTAAGTTGGATCGAAAAAAATTTTGTCTCTCGATCATTATAATGTCAAATAAAATTGTACATGTTCCTATATATTTCTATATTTTCGAGTATAGAAGCACATTAAATAAATAAAGATGATAATATACCATTGACTGATGAAAGTTTCTTTCAAGAAAAATTCCAAATAAATAAAAAAACAAAGAAGAAAATTCAACAATTCTCTTACTTTAAGTGGAATTAGTATTTTGATTATATTACTACCTTGACTAACAAATATACATTATAAGGTTAGAGGGGTGAATTTTATTTGGTAAACATTAGAGATAATATTTAACCATAATATAAAATTACTGATAATATTTATAGAGCAAATAAGCTAACAGGGTAACAGTAGAGTAATACACTGGTAAAAATTTGAGTTTTAAAATAAAATTTTATAAAAAAAAAAAAAATTTTCCTTAAAGATAAATCGATTTACATTTAAAAGTAAAGTAATGATTTAAAATAAGGTAAGGTTATTTGATATGGTAACGATAAGAAAAATTAGATCAATAACTAATTTCATTTCAATATTATTTTTTTGAAATTTACACCAATTCTTAATTTAAAGTTGAAATTTAATGAAATTAATCTAAATTCGTTACTTCGTTGTTGGACTGTTGAGTTCGTTGATACAAATCGTATGGGATTACTGAAATTTCTGTAATTTTATCTCAACTGAATATATTGAAATTTTCTTTTTTTACATACCTCTATTTCGTCTTCTAAAAACTTATGATATAAGTTTTGTGTGCATAAATATTTGTAAAAATATATGTCTTAAGTTGAAAATGGAATCAAAATTTTCATTTTTATAACATAATAATTTTCTTCAATAAAAAGTTTTACCTTAAACATTATACTCTTATTATTATTACTGTTATTATTACTATTATTATTATCATTATTATTATTATTATTATTATTATTATTATTACATATTATAACTAATATTATTTCTTAAAATTCTAATGTCCAGACAGTTTGGCATTTACATTAGAAAAGATATTCATATGTACACATGTAAGGAACTAGAATTTACTTATACACTTATTTTGATAGGTATTTATTAAAACGTTACCAAAAGTGAGGTGTGTGTGATAAATAAAATCAATTAAGGGGATTGTAAAGTACTTTAATATTTAAGAGAATATCATTAGAAATAACATATTATAACCTTGAGTGTCATGAATTGGTTCTTAAATATTTGATTTCCACTATGTACATATATATGACTATATTGAGATAATATATATGTATGTATAATATTATACATATGAAAACTGAAAGCTTATTTTTTTTTTTTTTTTGGAGTGAGTGTTATATTATGGACATGTTATGGGTTTTATTTTTATTATTATTATTATTATAATTTTGTAAATAATATTTATGTAATATATACATGTAACTATATAAACATATAAAATGTTAAATTGGAATTAATTTAATGAAGTGAAACTTATGTTTAAAAATTTAAACTTTATGTTAAATGAATTTCAGATTTTAATTTTTTTTTTTTTAATCTAGAGGAAATATTGTTTTAAAAAAAGTTTTTGAATTTCAATGAACAAATATGGATTTAATATTTAATTAAAATTATATAATTAAAAATCAGTTTAATGTGTGTTCCTATATATGAATAGTTATAATTGGAAATATCTAAATAATTTTTGCATATTATATTGAAAGTTTGTTTTAAAAAAATAAAAGAATAAGGTGCCTTATTTGATGGAGAAAATTGCAGAAATATAGATCTGCAATATATAATAATATTTATGTTCAATATTACTTTTTTGCTTTATTTTTCATTCCTACACTCAAAAAAAAACATCCGTAAAAAGCTAATGTTTTATGTCCGTTGAAATTTCATTCACTAAAAGTTGTTGAATTCAACGGGTTTTACGTTAAAAGATACCATTTTTAACCGTATTACGGATGTTTCATCAAAAAATTCAACTACGGACTACGGTAAGACTTGATGAAGTAAAGTCCTTAAAATTGAGCTGATAGAGTAACAAGGAAATTGTTAAAACTAACAACAATTTATTAATTTCAACGAAAAAAATCGTATATATTTTTTTAATGAAAGTTTAATAACAAGCCCATAAAATATTAACGTTTTATGTTTCCTTATTATCTACGGATACTCTTATACTTTTACGGGAAACTCCTTAACCCCTATAAATAATTTAAATTAATTCGCATGTATAGAAACCGAATTTATATTGTCTATTAATACATTGTTGTATATCACTGACATAGCTCAGTGAAAGAATTCGTAACATTGAACAAAGCGGTTAAGCAACGCGTCGTTGTGATAGAACTTAGATGGGTGACCATTCAAATAAAAAAAAAAACAATATAAAAACTATAATATAAAAACAAAAAAAGCTAAAAAAAACTAGAAAAAAAAAAAAACTAAAATAAAAAAAAAAACAAAAAAAAAACAAAAAAAAAACAAAAAAAAAAACAAAAAAAAACAAAAAAAAACAAAAAAAACAAAAAAAACAAAAAAAAAAAAAAACAAAAAAAAACAAAGAAAAAACAAAATAAAAACAAAAAAAAAAAAAAAAAACCATAAAAAACCAAAAAAACAAAAAAAAAACAAAAAAAACAACAAAAAAAAACAAAGTATAAAACCGTAATTTTAACATTTTTTTTCTTGTACCAAGGATTTAGTCCGTAAAATTAATATTCCGGGATAATCTATTAAAGTTAAGAAAATTTATTAAAATTCTACGGGTACCCCTTTAAAGTAATTTTAACGACATACATCGATAAGATTTATGGAGTTTTCCTTAAAATTTTCCGTACTTTTCAATTTCTTAAAACTTTATGGACTACTCCGTAAAGTTTACGTATGTTTTCGTTAACTTTTTAACATTTATTTTTTACGGAAAATTCAACAATTTTTAATTGTTATTTCCAACAACATTTTCCACTGGTTCACTTTCACATGATTTTTCCGTTAGCTTTAACGGAAGAATACATAGATTTTACGGTTGTTTTTTTTTGAGTGTAGCAGTCGCATTACTATTAAGAATTGAATCCACGATGTGATTCAAAAATAAATTATACCAATGATTAATATAAGGTCAATTTTTAGTTTTTTTTTTGCTAAATATACATAGAGTCTGTTCACTTATTAAACGATTTAAAAAAAAGAAATCTCCTTTTTCTGTAAAACAAATGTCACAATTTCTAAATTGAGGACGTAATTTTCTGCATTCTGTATTATCTGATAAAATCAACTACTTAAAAAATAATATGTGGCCGACTGAAATCAAAAAATACATATAATAATACGTGACCGACAGAAATTTCTTACCCATTTTTGCCGCTTTTTTCTTCTCTATACAATTTTAGTTTTTGAATTCACTTAAAAGTAGACCTACAAATTTAATTTGTTATGGGAAATTTAAAATTTCCATTTGCAGATTTAAAAAAAAAAATTGAATTTGTGAACGATTTTAGGACAAAATTATTTAATTTTTTGAAATAACAGCAGTAAAATCGTGTCGTTCACAAATTAAAAAACTTGGAAATTGAAATCCGATTTAAATTTTTTAAATAATCGCTAATAAGTGAACAGACTTATAGTTCACGAAACACAAAATTTTAGTTATCTTACCTGTATATACAAAGATAAATAATAGTTTAATGTTAAAAATTTTTCATTTGAGGTGCAATTATAAAACAAGATAAAAATGGTTTTCAAAAATGAATTTTCAATTCTTAAAACACCTGACCCAACCATAAATTTAACATAATTTTCAGAAGAAAATAAGGCAAGGACATTAACAAATATATGTATCTATTTAAATGTATGTATATGTGTTTTTGTACACTGTGAATTCAAAAATTAAACATAACAAATACATAACCCAAAGGCAAAAGTAAACACATCCTGTGTAGTAAGTAAATTATTTATTTACATGGAATTTTTAATGAAAAACCAATTCCCAATTTTAACACAGCTGAGGGAATAAAACAATAAATGCTTAAAAATCAGCTTATTTATCTTCCATTTGGTATTAGTAAATTGGTTTTTAACATTTCGTTAAGATTTTCTACATTTTTGTTACGTAAAAGGTAAAATATTGGATGTACTTAGTAGTAAATTTAAGTGATTCGTGATTTATCTATGATAAATATATGTAAATATATTTTAAATATTCTTATTATAATTGTAATTTTTTTTTAAGTAAAAATTTGCGTGCAGTTTTAATTTGGAATCAAAAATTTACTACATAGATGCAGGTAGGTACATGAGTTCTTCAAAAGTTTTACAAATTTATTGATTTTCTTTTTTCAGTTCATGGTTTCAATGTTCGTCTAGAGAAAAAAAAATCTAATCTAAGAATTAAACGATAAATTCTGAGTATGATGAGATTGGATTATAAAAGTAATGCTAATATTATGTGTATTGCTGAACGAAATGAAGGTAAATAATACAAATAAAATCAAAATATTCTGATTATAATAATTAACCTGAATTTCAGTATTGAATTATTTAATGAGAGCGTAAAGTTTATAACTATTTTTAAACTTTCAAAATAAAGGAATTCAAAATAAAGGTGCAAAATAGATTCCGGACGATGCTAAGTTAATTATTTTATCGCATCATTTAGTTCACAAGTTTCAAAGTTTCATTGGTAAAATATCTAGAATTACAATTATTAATTTTATAAGTAACAGAAAGGAAAATTGGAAGACTTTATTCATTTCTAATCCTAAAAAATAGTAAGAAAAAAAACTAAAAATGATTATATATTTATCTTAAATATGATCAGTTTGCCAAATCCGAAGAAGTTAAATTACATTGTGGATAATCAATAATAGTATACGATTTTAATGAAAAACATTAATTTGATTGTAAAAAAAAAATAAAAAAAAAATTAAGAAATTACGAGATAGAAAATAATATTTTGAGTTATAAAGTTCACCGCATGTAATAAATGTCAAAAACAAATTTATTAAATGGTCTTTAAAGAAACAATATTTGTTATTATTATTATTATATGTATGCACTTCTATCATCTCTCTATCTATACGTATATGAATATGTTGCTTTATAGGCCATAAATAATTCTCTATTTTCTATTTTAATAAATAAATTACTATATGGTGCACCTGTTGTTGCATGGAATGTGTAGTAAATGAATCAAAATTATTGATTTCCATGTAATTCATATTTTTAGTTAATAATTTTTTTTTGTTCAATCATTTTATATACAAGTACAATGTACTTATAGATGATATTTGATTTTGGCATTTACCCAGCCAGATTTTCTTTGCCGTCATTAAAATTTTAAATTTACTGTAAAAAAAAATTTACCTTTTTATACACTGGAAAATTTTTTAGAGCTTATTTATTTTTAGATTATAAATTATAAGTAAACAGATTTAAAGTTTATTAGTTATTTATATATATTTTTTAGAATTTTTGGGTGTTACGTACGTTCTTTACCAAATGGTTTACCAAGACTTTTAATAAAATATTTTCATCCTTTAACTATCTATCTCTGTATCATTATCAATTATTGGATAAAATTAATCAAATGCTAACTGATTCATAAAATTAAACATATAAAAAAAAAAAAAAAAAAATCGTTATTGATAATAAAAATTATGGTTAAAACTTTCTGTTATTTTTGTTTTTAAATTTACCCGCAAAATTTTACCATAACAATTAGAAAAATGTTACCATAAACTAAAAAGGACATAAATAAATAAATATACATTAAACTAGTTCTTTATTTTCCTTTGTATTTATGTATCCGCAAATTTTATTTAATAAAATTTATTTTAAATTTTCTAACAAAAATCATTGATAAATTTAATTCCTAATGTCACACCTCTCGAACCAGTGATGAGTATCATCATTATAATGGCAATTCTGTTACACCACCACCCCCGTACTAATTAATTCTTTTGAACTTTGAACCAATCTAAATTTATTATTTGATTTTCTATAGTAGACCTTTTGACTACTATTATTATCATGAAACAATAATTTAAAATTGATTCAGAAAATTTATATAGATAAGAAAGTTATGGGTATATAAAATATATTTTATGCATTTACATTGTAAAAATAAATATTATAAAAAGTTAAATTGAATTGAATATATAGTTTTATTTTATGTACATTATATATTTTAATGTGCATGTCTTCGGTAAGTTGTATTTACATTCGCAAATTTAGCTCGGTAAATGGTCCATTACATGCATCAACACACATGCAATTATAGGGAAATGTAAATTGTATTTACATTTCCCTGTGATGTAAATTATATTTATATTTCCCTGTGATGTAAATTGTATTTACATTTATCTATATTGTATTTACATTCTCATTTTGAACTGCGTAATACTATAAACAAAAATAATATCACTCACACTCACAATATTTCAATATTTCTCTTTTTTCCTTTAATCTCTAAAAGAAAGAAATAAAATAAATAAAATTAACGTGGAACATTTCCTAAAGCTTCTTTTATCTGTAAAAGAAAGGGAAATTAAAGAATGATTAACGTGGAACATTTCCCTCCATTTCTTTTATCTTTATTCTTTATTATAAATTATCTCTGTATTCTCTCTTTGCAACTACCTCTCACATGCACATTAAAGCAGTATACAATACATGTTAATCAAATTTGTTATACAGCTCGTTGTGTATACACACAAACACACAGACACTCGTCAATATTATATCACTCGTGTCTATGTGTTTGTGTGTATACACAACTCGCAAGAATAACAAATTTCATACCATGTATTGTAATCTACTATTTCAAATTGCAATCAAAAATTTAAACAGAAAATCGATGACGTTTGGGGAATATTTTTTTTTATTGATATTGTAAATAGTACAATATAATATATAATAGTTGTAATGGAAAAAAACAATAATAGTAGGTATTTGAAAAGTTAATAAGTAAAGTGATTGAACAAAATGCCTATACATTGTACATTGA
This sequence comes from Hybos culiciformis, assembly GCA_964007475.1. NCBI lineage: Eukaryota > Metazoa > Arthropoda > Insecta > Diptera > Hybotidae > Hybos > Hybos culiciformis. The sequence continues at coordinate 28,630,544 of OZ023274.1, forward strand.
ATGCCTGTAATAATTTTTTCTATTTGATTTTTATAATATAAATTTAACAATTTAAAATGGTTTGTTGTTTTAAATGTTTCTACTTATGGAATGCACTATCGATATCACATATTATTGTTTATTATACTATCGGTAGAATACATTATACTATTTAAGATCAATGTTTGGTGCATAAGAAGTTATTCGAATAAAGTAATTGTAGTTCAAATGTTATTAATGTTAACATCAAGTTATATAGACTTGTTATTTTTCAATATCATGTCTGGTAGATTTATCATTGAACAATATATTTAGGAATTAATGACTAAAACAAAACCATTTGATGTACCGAAGCAACTTAGAGAGCCTTGATTATAGGTATCCAAAAATAAAAGTGCATGTAGAATACCTTTGAAATGTAGTAATATTTTCCTAATAAGAAGAACTTAAAACAGAATCACAGTTTCTCGATCATCTGTTTTACTACAATAAAATATAAAAGTTTGTTATCATTTATGTTCACCAGCGAGCATTGTTTTAATCCAAAGGTTTTTTCCTACGTTTTTTCTAATCAAATATACGAATTTTTATTGAGTATTTTTTGTTTATTAAATATTTTAATTTGCATATATGAAAATAACGTTTAATGTAAACTATATTTAGATTGCGATCTTGACCTTCTACACAGATTTATACACAATACATTCAGTAAGATTGAGAACATATTATAAAATTAAATAATTAAATAATTATTATATAGTTTAAGAATATTGTCATTAAAATTGGAAATTTTTACATCAATTATAAATTTCCTTGTTATTAGAGTATAAATAATACTCCCCTTTTGATTTAAATTTTTCTTATAGTGTAATTTAATATTCATTTTTTAGAACAAAAAAAAAAGAAGCAAATTATTATTAATTTATTTATTATATGGTTTTGGTTTTTGAAATGTATAAACATTTATTATGTAAAATTTATTGAATTTTCAAAATTTACATATACATATAATTTATATATATATATACATAATATATTATATGTATATAAAAATTAAATAATTAGGTATGCGGTTTTTATATGTTTGCCATTTAAAACCCTATATATTATTTTAAAGGATTCTGTGTAACATAATCCTATTTTACAATGTAAAATATAAATGGGTCTTTTCTAATTAAAAGTCAACAGGTTTAATTTTTTTTTCTATATTTTCAAATAAAATTAATGAAATATAATAATGAATAGTATTCTAATTTATTCGAAAATACGTCGTCGTAAAAAAAAAATAAATAAAATAGTCGAATTAAGTTAAAATTTTTGTTGATTGAAGAAAATTATTTTTATGTGTATACAATAAATTTTATTTTGAAAATAAGCCGCTTTATTTTACTTCATTTTGGTCAAATAATTAAAATTGCGGTTATGTTTGCATTACAGATTTACTTATTATTTGATGAGTACATATAGTAAAAATGAGTCGACATCTGCAAACACAATAAACCAATTTATAGTATAATTTTAATTTAAATAAATAATCAAATATTACGACAATATTTTCTTTACAATACAAAAATTTACATATAAAACTGTAATTTTAAAGTTTTCAAAATATATATTTAAATTTACAAGCTATATTATATGACATTGATATGTGAATATTGGGGTTATTTTCCGGATGTCTTAATATTAGGACATAGGAATAACTTGATTTATTTTCTTGGAATTAAGTAAGACAGGATAAGGTCGAATTAAAAAACAAATAAAAAAAAAATCAATGATTATAGCTTGCTGAAATTTATTCAATTTTTTAATTATAAGTTAACTTATATTTATATTGTATACGCACAAAATAAGTTATAGATAGATTTTTATTTTCGCATAATAAATTAGATAAAATACTATATATTTATTCTCTGGAAATATAATTTTTAAGAAAATCTTTCATGCTTTAGTGCAATTACTTATTTAACCAAATGCGTTTTGTTAAAACCATTTTGATTCTAATGCGAATTTCCTTTCGTTATCCAACATTTAAAAATTAAAACAATATTATTATATATGTATGTACATAACTAGGGTTTTGCGTAAGCTTTTTTAATAATTACGAAATATACAAAAAGCTATTAAAAGCCAGGAAAAGGAAATGCATTTTTCTGTTAAGAAATTCAAAACAAAGATTTATAGTTTGAGCTATTCTAGCATTAAATAAATTTAAAATAAAAATAAAAAGTATATTTATGGGTTTTTATAATGAATAAAATGTTCTTGTTAAGAAATAATAATAATTAATTTTGGATGAGCCAGACAGACGGGGAAAATTGTTTAAGTTATACATACATACATTACGAATCACAATAAAATTTTCGGAGCTCTTGGCCAATAATGATTTTGAACATTTAATACGTCTACAAAGTACCAAGAATAGTGCTTTGAGTTAATAACCATATTTATTTGTTGAAATCACAATTAAAAGCTTTGACATAACATGCTTAATTATTTATATCATGACAATTTTGCAATTGTAATTGAAAATTGAAAATATTGAACATTTAAGACTTTTTTATTTGAACAATTTGTAAATATACAAGTTAAATTATATAAAATTATATTTCCATAACAATTTAAATAGCCCAAAAGAACATTAAAAATAAGTTCCAATTGGAAAGTCATGCAAAAACTAAAATTGGGACAAAGCTTTTATCTGATAAATATGTAGTTCTACTTTTTTTTTTCTTTTTAGAAGTTGAATGTTGCATATAGACAAAAACTATAACTAAATTTTTTTTTTATGATTTTCATTTTAAAGTAAAATTAAAAAAAAAAAAAGAAGAAAATTATATGGAACAAACACAATAATCCCTAAAATGACCGCAATAAAATTAAAGGATTCATCAACAATTCTCTATGCAATTACATTCACAAATGGAAGCATTGTCAATTCATATCATTTGCGGCTACATTTAACTATTTCAAAATCATTTACAAACTATTTATTATTCTTTATACCTAATGTATATATGATATACCTATATTTGTTTGTATACATTTATACGTATACATATTACGTCAATTTTATAGAATAATTTAAATTTAGAAAATCTATTTCGTCATTGTTCAGTAAATCTTTTTGCTTTGCTATGGCAGATTGATTTTAAAGAAAATGTAAAACTTATTCAAGTTTACATATTAAAAAAAAAAAGAGGGATAAAAAATCTTCAATATTACATACATATAAACTATTTAAATTTTGATTAAAAATGTACTTTAAAGTTTTGCATTATTTGTCAGTAAATTTCTAAACTGGTTGGATTGATTCAAATTTCAAATTAAACTAAATATATACCTTATCCGAACTTTAAATTAAGTTTTGAGACATTTATGTCAATTTGATATTGTTATTTAAAGTCGTTTGAGGTAAGATGAAGGGGATTAATACTCACCATGGATGTATTAAAGAAGTTAACAAGCGTATATATACTGTTTCTCAATGTTAGGTCACAAAATTATCGTCATAATGTATACGTTTATGATTAATATTTGTAATTGCCAAGGATTGTATTTTTTTTTGAATGAAAAATAGTTAAGTTTTTTTTTTTATAAGGAATGTGTACTTGCTGGCAGTCTAAGCATTATTATTTTAATTTTTTTTACGGAAAAAATGTAAAGAGTGCAACTTTTAGGAAAAACTTCATTTACATATAAATCGAGTTAAATAAAAAGTTTTTTCAATGACATAACTACAAAAAAAAAAAATCCCAACAATAAAATCAACTGCAGAAATTGTAAGGGTCAGTTCAAAATAGTATATATAGTTATTATAATTCTAAAAACTAGTTACTTAAAAATATCGCTATAAAAAATGACCATATATTTTATTAAACTACGACCATTAGAAACTTATTGCTATTCCAAAATATGTTAAAAAATAAAAAAAAAAAAAAATACACAACCTTAGTATTTCAATGATAAACAAAACAAATTTTTTTTTTCATTCATACCTACATAAATGCATATTATATTTGTAGAGTATAGTATGTAGGTACATGCATTTTTTTATTTAATTTTTTTTAATTTACAAAATAAATGATTACGGAATTTGTTTTTTATTTACAAATTTTTGTCCACAAATAAAAAAAAAAAGAAAGAATTTAGAAGCAACATACTATAAGAGACTACAGGTTGATCCAGAGTCACCTCATTATAATTTTTTTGTTGCGGGCAAACAACATCGAGTAACTCGTTTTAAATGCTTGGAACATTGGTTACACGAGATTTTTCTAAAAAAAAAAATTATAGAAGCGACATATATAAGACAACAGGTTGATCTAGAGTCATTATATATTTTAATAACATCCATCGGCCCTTTTTTCTAAACATGTTCGGAACATTCGTTATCGATATCATTTTTCTCAAAATATGTTTTGTATAAAATTTCTTATAGATTAATTGAAAATTGATCGCAAATATTCGAAATGTTGAATATGGAATAATGGAAAATTGTTTTTTAGTTTAGTATTTTCTTAATAAATCATAATATATATATAGATTTTCTGTTCATAACATATAGCTATATATACATAAATTTATAACTTGTTTGCTAATGCTAATGTTCTTGTGCTGCAACGCAAAACATTTGTTCAAAACTAACCATGCAATTATAAGAACAAACGACAAAAATAAATATGATTTTAAATTAAGGCGCAAAAAAGAATTGAATATATAAACAAAAATTTTGCAGTATGCCTGCAATCACTTTGAGGACAAACTTTTTTAAGCAATCGTGTAAACATTTTTTTCTTACACTTTTATTTTTATTTTATTTTTTTTTTGAGAAAATAAAACAAAATAAAAGTTAAAATGAAACGAAAAAAAAAAAAATATGTAAAGGGCTGTTTTGTTTTTTTAGAATTTTTACTTTATTTCGTGGTTTCCATTATTGTTTCCCACATCATAAAGAACACTGACATTTTGGTGTCTTTAATATTGTTCTTCAATGCAAATGAAAATCCGGATTCTAGAGCTCACAGTGAAAAGAAAAGAATAATATTTTTCAAGATATTTTTTACTCGGATGGTAAACAATTTTCTGCTCTGAATTGAAATTACAAAGTCAATAATGTTTTTATTACTGGAGTTTACTAAATTTTCTAATTATAACTACGATTTCCAGAACTGAGTGAACTTTAATAAAAAGGAAACTTATATAATAGATACTTACTTATATAATAGACACTTACTTTCTATAAATTGAAAATTGAATGAACCATTTATATTCAAGTTCCTTTAGCAGAAAAACGTTAAAAAAAGTTATGAAGACAAGGATGTTTCTTAACGACGATTCGTCTACATTTTCAAAAAGAAATTTTTAATTTTTCTTATTTTTAGAAGCTTGAAAATTAAAAATTAAATTAATCTGAGTAACAGACGTAAGATTGCTTGAACTTAGTTTAATTTTTTTTTGGTAATTCTACCATGCAGAACTATTTTTGCCTTCTGGTTTTCTTCTCTTAATATTTTTTTTTTTTGTGTTACACAAATTGTATCAAAATTTTTTGTTTAATTTTTTTCTCTTCATTTTTTTTTTATTTTTATTTTTTTTTTTTAGAATATCTTTAGGGTTGGTATTAAAGCTTTTTTTTTATTGGTTCGAGTGGGGGTTAATATACGAATTTTTCTTTGAGAGTGAAAAAAAAGGGAAGAAAACAAGGGAAATTGCCCTATAGTCATATTTAAAGAAATTTGAAAAAAAAAAAAACAAAAAAAAAATGTATTCAATAAATTACCATAATCTTGCTTTAAAACATATTTTTTTCTGAAAACGATAAAAATGAATATTAAAGCTGTTTTTCGTTTTGTTTTTCTATAAAAAAATTTTTTTTTTTTTTTTAATTGAAATAATTAAAGATATAATGTTGGAAATTGGCTTATTTTTTTATATACATTTAATATATTTTGGTTTTCCTATAATTCCGTAATTGTATATATTGTACTAGTCAAAAATATTAAAAGTCAATGATTTACGTTTCGCACAACTTAAAAGACTAATTGAATAAACGACAAATTTCTCAAATATTTCAGTCGCTATTCTTTAATTTTAAAAAAAGTTTGCATAAGCTTGTTCAAAATATTTACATTTGCCAAAAAAATGGTAAATTTTTCGGTTTCAATTGATTATTATTATTTAAGATAAGGTAGTATGCAATACTTAACATTACACAAGCAGTTTAAGGTACCTGCTGTGATAGTCTGCAATACTAAACTTTAAACACAGTAAGATCTAAAACCAAAGAAATTATAATAAAGTTTTGAAGTGTTCTTTAAATCGGAAGTATCTTATAAATTTAAATTTAAACTAATCGAAATTTTAAATTGATTTGCTGATAATTAAATTCCAAACCTATTATCCATAAGCTATCTTAAGATTTATATGAATTTTGAATTCTGATTAGTTTAACTATTTCCTGAACTATCTACTAACATACAATTTACATGTACAGGAGACAAATATGAAAAAGTAAATGCTTTTAAACTCTTGAGTCAGGTCATAGGTCTGATGGGTGAATAATCAGGAAACATGTAATTCGAAAAAACAAAAAAAAAATTTTCTTACACATTATGCTACTTTTGAAACAAGGATATAATAAAAATCGAATAAATTGAAAAACGATCATAATTTCGTTATTTTTTTTTTTTGTTTCTTTCTTAATTCTATTTTCTTATAGAATTTTAGATTTGTTTTGTTTTTCTTCTTGTTTTCGTTATTATTATTTTTTTTTTGTAAACACATTGTGTTCCAATATTGGTTTTTTTTTTTTTTTGCTTTTGCTTTTCCAAATATTGAAGGACAATAAAACTATGACAAGAAAAGCAATTTACTGCAACAGTTTTTACAACTTTTTCAATTAATACCACTGTTTTTCTAATAATAAAAAACACAAAAAATAGAAAAAAAGATTTTGCCAAAACAATAAAATAAATTTAAAATCAAAAAATTTATGTAGTGCTAGACAGTGTCCTTAAAAATCCTTGAAAATATATAAAAATATAAATAAGTTTTTTTCTTTTTTATTATTATTTTTTAAGGATAAAAAAAACATTTTTTTTATTACCTTTCGTATAAAAAAAAAAAAAAAATAAAAATCAATTTTTTTTTTCTTGTTATTCAAAACAAATACTTTTTATTGATGTTGATGTTAATGTTGTAAAAACTACGAAACCGAATAGTCACTACTATATAATATACCTATACCCAGAAAAAATACAACTAAAAATAAAAACCACTTAAAAAAAATTATTGAAAGCTAATTTAAAAGCAGAAGATCCGTTTCAAAAAATCCTTTTTATTTTTTTTTTTTTTTGAAAGTATTAACGCTTTATTCCTTTAACGTAACAAAATACAATTGATGTAATATTAAAATAATTTTTTTTCTCTAAATTACTTATGCTGTCGGAGCTGTAGTTTTCGTATATATTTTGCTATGTACGTTTCGTAGATCAAATCCAACTTTAGCGACTGAATCTAGCAAAATTAGCTATTTGGCAAGGAAAAATAGCTCATACTTTTTCATATATATCTGTTCGTATTAATATCAGGGTTGGACTGGCTATAAAAATTAAACCGGGAGGTTTCGGACTACCGGCCCATTTCTCTATATAAAAAAAACATTGCTTATCCACTTCTCTATATAAAAAAATGCAATGCTTATTTAGAATATAGGCCCAAATAAATACGAATTTCTACAAACACTAGGTTCCCTAATTTTTTAAATTCAATACTATATAAAAAAAAGTACAGGAACTGAACGAAAAATTTTAAGAATTATTGTTAATTAAATTGGAATATTGGGAAAGAATTAAATTAAGTATTTGTAAATCATGAACCCATCCGTCTATTTTCACTCTAACGGAAAGGAGAATATATCTTTAGCTGTTTTAACGATTCAATCAAGTTACAATAACTCCTTAACAAATTTCTAAATTTTCTGATATCATAAATGTTGCTTTTAATTTTAAAGTTTCTGGGAACACAACTAACACTATTAAAATATAAACTTTTATGAAATCTTTTTTAATTGATTTCCAATATGTTTTTTGAGCTTTAAATTTTAATAACACTTTTTGAATAAATAATCTATGTTCGATTTTGTTTCCAAACATGACGATTATTTAAATCTAAGTCAAATGAGTTGCAGGCCACGGAAATCTTATACATTTCATATATTTTAGCACAAAAGAGGACTAGAGAGTTGCAATCTCATCGAATCAATTAACAAATATTTTTTTTTAAAACCCTGTTTTCTTTTTTAATTAATATATTTTTCTGAATATAACTTTTCTGTTTACTGCATTTTCAAAGTATAATTGTTTAGCACTGAGTACCGTACTTTCGAAGTTATTATACTTCGATTCTTTCCCAAAATTATTTCCAATCAAAATATATTTAAATCAGATTCCATTGTGTCTTTAAAATAATTAGTAATAAAAAGTTTTAATTTATCGGCCCAAATATCACCGGCCCACCGGGAAATGTCCCGGTGGGCCAGTCCAACCCTGATTAATATAGCACAATATTGAACATTAAAATGTCAGAAACTCTATATATATATAAAAAAATATATTTTGCAATTTAGTCTTTGCTAGGTAAAAGAAAAAAAAAAAGAAATAAAGCAATTTTTACAAGATTTTAAGCTCGTACTGCCAGATTTTCCACTGAGTTTTTTATAGGGTTATTGGTTCGATAAATTGATTATGTGGAAATATTAATATCAATGCAACATTCTTAGCGTCTAAATATAAAAATTTCGGATTACGTTCAAGAGAAAAAATTTAATAATTGGTTCGTTTCTTATGTTTTCTTCGGAAGAAAAAATGTTATTCATTTTAGATAGGATACTGATGGCTATAACTCTCGCTGTAAATTGGTGATATAAATGTTATATATATTCTATTGTTTTCAATGTGAAGCTCCTCAATAAAGGAAACAAGCATTACATGGCACTGAATTTCATATTTCTAATAGGTACACTTAAAAATCAACAATTATTTTCTTAATGACGTTTAAAACAAAATCTATCAATGAATAATGCTAAAAAAAATTTTTGCATCAAAAAATTTTCATAATAATAGCCATGCAACTAAAAATTTAGGTTATTATACTTGCAAAGTTGTTCAATTCGATTATGATAAAAAAAAACAAAAATAGAAGGAAAAATTGAAAATCATACAAAAAAAAAAATTGCATTCTCAAGGGTATAAGTAATATATACAAAAAAAAAAAAACAAAAAAATACAAAAAAAAGAAAAACTTTAGGAAAACTAATATTTGGTGGTATTTTGGGTACTTTATGAATAATTGAAATAGGTTTCTAACATTGCTATTTTGTTGATCAAATTGGAAGTGGTCTTTTAATATTATTAAGAAGAAAAAAAAAAGCCAAAGTTCAATATTGGTTTAATATTGTTTTTATTTTTTATTTTTTGGTTTTTTTTCTTTTGGTTTTATTAAAATAATAATATTTATTCTATGGCAGAAATAAAAATATTTAGGATCTTATGTTGACTGATGTTATTATTATGTAAAACTTATTTTTATTTTAAGTACTTTGTGGGAGATTATACAATTTCTTAGTTTTTCAGAGTTTTAGCTTGAACTTGCTAGTGAACTAATGAATATGATGTACTTTAGCAGAAGTAAAGCTTAAATTTTCGATTCATTCTCGTGGAAAATATTTTGAAAAAGAACCTTAACTTTTAAATGTTTGTAGTATTGTTCTGAAGACTTTCTTGAGAACTGAATCAATTACATGGTTTATGGAGAGTTGAAATTGGGTTCAACTAGGGTTTTCAAATACATGTAAACGGTGGTTGCGTTGAAATAAAGTTAACCTGACTATACCCAAGAAATTCGCTAGGTTAAGTTAACTTTTTCCATGTAAACGGTTAACCCTGTTAAAGTAAGCAACAGATGTTTTGTTTTTCTTTTTTGTTCTCAGTTCAACCATCATGTAAACAATTTATCTCTTTTCAACCACATTTCGACTCAACCACGACTATCATGTACACTAGGTAAATGTGTTACAAGGAAGTTTTTTTCATCAAAATTTTTCCAAAGGGCAAGAAAATTTCAGGCCATAAAAAAATCCGCAACATAAAACTTATTCCATTGTTCAGATAAAAATGAAATTCAATTTTACATAATATACCTACACCTGTATTGGACTTTAATACATTAATGATTTTAGGATTAAGTAAACTTCTAATAATATTTTTCCTCTTTTTATTTTTTATATATGCAATAAAAAAAATCCTCAATTACATAAGTTCGTAATGATTAAAAAAAAAAAAGGACATAATCATGAAAATTATTATTTTAAATTTAATGCCGCAAAAAAAAAAGGTAATAATTACTATAGGGAATAATCAGGTAATTTAACAATTCAACTTCACAAACAAAAAAAAAAAATTAAATAAAAATAATAACATAATATAAAAATCCTAACGAAATCTAGTAAAATTATGAAAATCTAGAAAGCAATGTGCTATTTTGGAAATAAAATAAAAGAAAAATTAAATATTTTTTTTTTTTAATTTTTTCATAATCATAATAAGCAAAAAAAAATATAACAATAATATTGCTTTAGCTTCCGTTTTGATAAAATACCTTAATTTATATGACTTTGTTTCAAAAATTTTTAACTTCCGTCTATGTTTTTGCTCAATTTTAAAATATGAAAAAGTTAAACAGATCCTCTTAAATATCTCTCTCTCTTGTATAAATTTTCTTTTTGCGCGCCCATAATTGCTTTTTATATATTTAAGGTAAAAAAGAAGAAAAAATACGAATTTATAATAATATCATCTTACCAGATTAACAAAATAATAATAATAATATAAAAAAAAAACCCCCAAAATCGCACCCCAAGTCCAAGTATGAAATAAAATATTTTACAATTTAAATAACCACTGAATTGTTTAATAAAATTTCTTCTTTTTTTTGTTTCACATATAATGAAATTTTCAGTAAAAAGCTTTCAAAACTTTTGTGATATTATTGCTTGAATATATGTGCTTGGTTTATTAGGTTTTATTATATTGTTGTCTTCAGAATTAAAATCGAAATAGATAAATTTTTGCTATTACAAAATTTACGGATTGGTTTTATAACAACAAAAATAAATAAATATTGATTCTGAAAGGTGCATCGATATTTCGAGTAAAAATCAGTCAGTTTATCTAATATGCAGTGGATTTCAGTGTACATACATCTTTTTCTTTTATATCATTTTTATGTATATTTTTCAATACCATTGAAAGTTTAAATCTGTAAACAAATAAAACCTCTTTTTTTTAACTATTATCTTTAACATTCCAAATTATAAGATTACTACTGTAAAATTTTAAATAATTTTCCATAAGAAAAAAATAAAAGAAATAAAAACAAAAAAACAGAAGTTTGCAATGTCTTGACGAAGAAAAATATGCTTTTTGTGGTTTTTGTGTAAATTTTAATAGGGATCTAGTATAATTTTCATTTATAGACGTACCTATATCTTATTTTTCATTTTTATTTTTTTTTCTAAATATATATATATATAATACATAATTCTAATTTAAAGCAAAAATATAAAGAGCAACAATTAGTTAAAAATAAATTCATTTATTTTACTTAAATTGAAAGAAAAAACCACATTTCACTTGTTGTCAGATTAGGATTATCACCTTATTGCTTTATGGCTTATTTTGTTTTATATTTTTTAATTAATAGAAATAGAAAAATATAGAAGAGGTTTGTTCTAAAATGCCCTTGATATAATGAAATTTTATTGCTAGTATGTAGTTGGAAGTAGTAATTTTTTGAGTATATTTGATGTGCCCTCTTTTATGTTTAACTTCATAAATAAAGGCACAGTTGTTAGAGCTTTATATTAGGGCTTATCAAAAAAATTAATGATTTTTGATATGTTTGGGAATAAAGACCTAGTTCTAGGATGGGTGAGACGGATTTTTTATTCGGAAAACTTGAACCTTTGAAAAACTTGAACATATTTTTTGAGATTGTGAGTTAAAAGAAACAGATAATAAAAAAAATCAAACGCAAAAATAAAGCTGAAATATAACCATGGGCTGGTGATGTGGAATTTTGAATTTCTTCAATTTTCTAAAAATCTTTTTTTTTTGGAAAATGTTGACTGTGAAACGACTATCCAAAGCAACACATGTCAGTTGTCTATATGAAAAAGTTTATAGAATAATAACAATGCAGTCGCTGTAACACAAGTGAATTCTATATGAAATAAAAAATTTAATGTAGCTGCGAAATTAAATTTTAAATACATATTAAATTTTAGATATTAGAACTCCTTATTTTTCGTTGTTTTATTTTTTTTTTCAAATTTAATTACCTAACACCTGGTTTTTAATAAATTAAAGAGAAAATCAATAAATAATAAAGCTATTATAAATGTATAAACGAATAAATATTTAAAATTGTAGATTTAATTTTTTTTAATGATTTGATTTGTAGAAATTTATTATTTTAAAATATAACATACTTATTGACCACAAGGATGGCCAATTGGACAAAGTTGTTCAGATGAAGTGGAAATCATTTGTTTGTTAAAATAACTACTAGTATATTATATACTTGAACATTTTGTTGGTAATTTTAAGAGTGTTTACAAAATAATAACTTTAATTACATACAAAATATTGAAAAAGCTAAATTTTTTTTTGCTATTACTATTATCATAAAATATTTATAGTTATTAGGTAATTAAATTAGGATTCAAAGGATATTATGTGAACATATATGTATACTTTTTTTTTGCGATTGTGACTTTTTTTTTGCGATTGTGACTTTTTTTTTGCATTGTGATTGAGAGTGAAAAAAATGTAAGTGTCAAAAATGTGACGATTATTGTCAAAAATGTTACGATTATTGTCAAAAAAAAAAAGAAAAAAAAGAAGAAATTTATGTGTCAGCTGATGATAAAACCGACAGCCTATGCAACTTAATGAAGCTTATCAGCGCAATAACTTACTCTATATTGGCTCAGAATAAAAGTCGAAAATACTATTTTTTGTTTTCGATTGAAAGGAAAATTTATTTTAAACAATAATAAAAAAAATATTTCATTTATTAATTATTAGTGCTAATTTTCAAAAAGTTTTTCGAGTACAAATATGTATTCTGAATAAAAATATTCCACATGCACCTATTTTGTAGATAATTTATTTTTGATATTAATTTTTCTTAATGTAATTTTTAGTTTGTTAGTGTAATTTATTTTTGACATTAAATTACACCAATAAAATGCAGGAGGAATATTTTTATTACAATTACTTTTCGGAAGAAATACTAATGTCAACAAATTTTGCAGGCATATTTGAAAATGCTTTTTTAACTAAAACAGATTTTTTTTTTTGAAGTAATTTGTAATTGAGTTGTTAGTATAAATTATTTTTGACATTAAATTCCATTAATGCAATGCATGTAGAATATTTTTATTCCAATTCCTTTTCAGAAGAAGTACTAATCAACATTAAATTTTTCAGGCATATTTGAAAAAGTTATTTTAGGTTAAACTTTTCGGGCAACAAAAAGGAAACATGATTTAAGCCACGCTGCTGTTTTTTCATACATTATTGTCTAATAATTTAGTTGTAACCGGAATTGTGTTTACAACTTAATATATAGTAGAAATCATCTGGCAATCAGTGCTGCCATGCTATCTAGCCATTTTAAAATAATTAAAAAGTCGTTATGCCACTAAACTTTTTGAGCTTAAAAAGTATTTTAGAATTTTTAAATGTTTTTATCTCTAAGTAATTGCTGGTTTTTAATTTTTTTTTAATTTTTTCTAAGTCGCCGAATTCCCCCAAAACAAGTAATTTTAATTCGACTGGCCGCAGCAGTCGAAGGACAAAAATCAACTAGTCGCTGTCGAAAAAATCGATCGGCGTTATGTCTTATATGCACTTGGCCATTTTAAATATTTATTTAGCGTTCCCAGAAAATACTACTTGCCATGAAGTTTCACTTCTTCGTGGGTCCCGAGACTCAGATATGTTTTTTTCTTATCAAGACCAAAAATTTATTTCAACAAGTGTACTCTAAATGAGATAAACATTCACGGAAAAAGCAAGAAATTTAAAAACAGGGTGACTTTGTGGTTTTGAAACGAGCTGACTACAATTTGATATTCTCAACGTTTTTTACAGCAACTATCTGATTTTTCACTTTCTCTTTTATCATCTTTCACAAACAATCTTTCTTGTTTTTCCCTATTTATTTCCCAGTGTTGCCAGTTAAAATTAAAAAAAAGAAGAAGCAATGTAAGTACTTAAATGTTTATTAGAGTATTATTAAGGTAATCCTAGGAATTAGTTTCTTTTTAGTATTTTTTTCCCCAATTTTTCGAATTATGGCTAAATAACAATTCTTCCGTATATAATCAATAATAAAATTTATTAAAAAATAAAAAAAACCAAGAACTTGTCAACTTTTGATTCAATTTTTTTTTTTTTTTTTTTCAATTAAATGATAAAAAAATATCAATTTCAGATAACAAAAATAGAAAAAAAAAATAATAATAATAAATAAAGAAAATTGAATGGACAAACATAAAAATAAAAAAAAAAAAAAAAAAAACAAAATAGAAAATAAAAATATAAAAGTTATAAAGAAAATGTTTTCATTTTTGACAAATTTTTTCATTATAAAATTCAAATTTTATTTTCTGGCCAAAAAATAGCCATAAAATTTATACATATATAATACAACAAACATACATATTATATTTTTTTTATTATTTATTTTCTATTTTATTTTCTATTTTTTTTCTCCCCATTCGATTTAACAAAATAAAATTTCTAACCAAAATAAAGTAAAAAAAAAAAAAAAAAATAAAAATCTGTATTATAATTTATTTCAATAATAAAACCTTTAAATGTAATAACAATTTCTTTATTCAATTCAATTCTGAAAAAAAAAATAAAATAAAAAAATAAAAAATAAATATAAGAAATAAAAATGAACCAAAAAGACACAAAAAAGTTTATATATATATATTTTAAATTGAATAAATTTTTGTATTTTGCTTTGTGACACTTTAAAAAAATATTTATACATACTATAAAAATGGTTTGCCGAAAAATATTAAGCGGAAGTGGATGTGTAACTTTTGTTTTTTAACAATAAGTGATTTATTAGTGCTAGATTATCTACACTGGCCGGGAGTGTAATGAAATGTTTGTTTTATCCAAATATAAACGCCTAGTTAGGCTCAAATTATTTTATGGAGAAATAATTTTCGGCTTAAAATTAAATTTTAACAATGAAAAAGGCTTTGTATTGAAACTGACATCAAAAGTCTGCCTTAAATATATTCTATGATTAAAACATCCGTTTTCACTGTAGGAAAATATGATTAGTTTGCCAGATAAACTATAATAATAACAATTTTCAGATTTTTCTTTGCAAAAATAAAAAAATAAATAAACATTTTGACAAGTAAACAAATTACAAAACAATTTTTTATAAAAATATCGCTTAAAATTTTCACATCCCTCCAAAGGAAAATTAATAAATAATAATGCTGTGTTTTTTTAAATTCATCCTTGAAATTTTTCTCCGATTAGCAAACCCCGCTTAGAATCCCGTAAAAATGTTTATATAAGTTAAATTAGAGAAGGAAGTTTTAAATCCCCATTATATTTCTTCACTTTATTTTCTAACACTACATTCAGTTTTTTTACGGCGGCCGACAATAAACTGATTTTTGGAAAATATTTGGATTCTTACTTAGAGTTCTAGTTTTGAAACCTTTTTGAGTTTTTTTTATGCCATATTAACTTTTGATTTTCAATATTTTATTTTTAGCTCAACATGTAGGTATATGAACAATATTTTTTTGCTTACATTGAGGAAAATTTATTTTTCTGTGTAAATTTCTGTTCAATAACAGAAATATATATATAATATTATTTTAAACCAAGTTAGGATTTTTATCAAAAAAAAAAAATAAATAAATAAAAAGAAGAAAGCAAAGCAGAAAGTAGTTGTTTATTGATACAACCATAAAAATATAAATATATCGACCATAAAAAAGGATAAAATATTCTATATGGAAAAAAAAGAAGAAGGAAATTGACGAAAATATATAAATTTTACTATAATAAATACATACATATATCTATAAAATATTTGTAATAGAAAAAATAAAAAAAGAATGAAAATATTCAAATCAGTTATAGGAAAAATATTTACATATATATATAATGGAAAATAAAAAAAAAATATATAAGAAAACTTCGTATGGTGTATATGTGTGTGTGAATAACAAAATAACAAAATTTTCAAACGACCACTGAACCCATTTAGTTGCGATATTTTTGAAGATTTATTTTTTTTTAACTGAATTTTCCTTTTTTTTTTGTGATAACCTTTTTCTTATGTTAGTATTTTCCTTTTACTGGTTTCTTGTTTTTTTTTTTTTTTTTATTCTTGGTTGATAAAAAAAAAGAAAGAAAATCGCGTTACAATTTTCCAATAATATATGGAAAATGAGTTATTTATTCAAAATTTATTATGTATTTTATTAAATTGTTTGTATTTGAATTTCCTTAAGGCAATCAGATTTATATTATTTTAACAGGTATTCATTTAATATTTGAAAAATATTGAATAAATTTTAGAAAATATTTTTTTTTTTTTTTTTTGAGGACGATGATGGTAAAAGGTTAAACAGCTTAAAATGTCTTTAAATGGGTTGTTTAGTTATTATATTGTATGTGTATGTGTGTATAATGTAATATTTAAAAAATAAATATAAATTTATAAAATGTAAAGGAGCAATTATTAAGGATACAATGTTGAAGAAGTTTTTTTTTTTTATTATTATTACGTTTTGGAATAATGATATTTTGATTAGAAAATTATATTAAGTCGGATAATAATTTATGTTTTTTCAATGATATGACGTGTAGTGATACTTTCTTTGGTTCTATATTTATATTCCTTGTTGGTTAATGCGGTTCTATTTAAATTTTTTGACATTGCTGCCAGGGGTGGGATTCAAAACATTTAACAACCGGTTCGCATCCCGTAAAAAAAAAATTATACAATTTTTTTTATGGTTTCGAATGCTCTAAAAAGTTGTTTTAATTTTTTTATTTAGATTCTAAATACCTTTCCAGAACATATATATATATATTTTTTCTCCTTCATAAAAACTCATAAATTTTTAGATTGATGTTTCCAAATGTTGTAATTTCAAAACAGGCTTGCTTGTTACACGTTTATTACTTTGTAAAAGCATATTTTTACTCTTATTCAGTTCTTTACTCACAGTATTCACATAACACAGTTAAAGAAAAAGGAGATTTTCGAGATAAATAAGTAAAACGCTTGTCGAATTTTCCAGTATTTCTTTCATAAATTAATAAAAAAGCAAGAAAAAAATTGTTTTATTGTAAATTGTACGCGCATCACCTGTCGAGATACTCATCGTCTGAAAGTAGTTTTTAAATTTTTAGATAACACACAGACCGAAAGACAAACATCATGTTTTTTTATATTATTGAAAATTTATTTTTAATACAAATTTCAATGTAAATTTAAATTGTATATTCTTTGAGTAGTTGAGAAATTGCCACGGAGGGACTCTTAAAACAGGCGAGTTTCCCGAACTTACAAATTTTAGGAAACGGTTCGCGCGAACCGGTGCGAACTGGCTGAATCCCACCACTGATTGCTGCTTATTATTTAAAGCGTTTGGTACTTTGTTTGAAAATAATTTCGAATGAAAGAAAATTTTTCCCATAATTATGATGTAATGTCATGAAATTCAGAAATTTTATAAGCTTTAGCTCAACGAAAAAAAAAAAAAACAAAAATTTATCTGAAATACCTCAAAAATTTCCATATTATCTTCAATTTGTCATCCTTAATACTAATTATGTATCAAAAAAGATTTTTTTTTAACCCAATGTACATCGTACTTTATAGGTTATATCAGTCATAATAGTGCTGAAAAAAAGGGTTAATAAATCAATTCTTAAATAATTTAGTATAGTATGATCTAGTATGTTGGATAATATTCTTTCTTTTTTTTTTGTTCTGTATATGTAAAAATTTCATATTCATCAGGTATTTATGACATGACATAAAGTTTGTATTTTTCACAAAATAAAATGAGAGAAAAAAAAGAACAGACAACCAAAAATGCAAAAAATTTTTGTATATATTTTTTACTTTTTTTTTTTTTTTTTGCACAATGTACATCAATAATATTAACAAGATTTTTTACTTTAAATAAAATTTATGATAATATTCTTTGGGTATATACTTCTATATACATAGCGTATTTTTTTCACTCTCGAAATATTTTTCTCGTTCTTATGTTCGATGAAAATCAAGAAGAAAAAGGTTTTCCAGATCCTTTAAGTGTTTTATTGAAAAACTATATTGCGGTATGAATAATATACACCTCATAAAAATGTAAATTTTCTGTAGGAAAAATAAAAATATAATAATAATGTAAAAAAAAAAAAAACTATTTCTCATGTTTTATTTACCTTAAATTTATGGAAAAAAATAAAGAATCTAGTTATATATGGCTGCATCTCTGTTGCATATTTTCTTTATAACTTTCAGTTTTCACTTCCCCATAAGAAAATGATAATGTTGTTATTCTATTTTTTTTTTTTTTTTTTCAAATTATACCACTTACTAATTGCTTTTTTGTATAAAAGAGTAGATAAGAATCATGATGGTTTATTACTTCTGTTCAGAATAGAATGTCTGTAATGACTGTAATTACTATAAGGAAACCTATAAACAATAATAATTTATTCCGGCTTAAATTATTATTGTTTATAGGTTTCCTTATAGTAATTACAGTCATTACAGACATTCTATTCTGTACAGAAGTAATAAACCATCACGATCATGATTCTTATCTATTCTTGTATACAAAAAAGCAATTAGTTAGTGGTATAATTTGAAAAAAAAAAAAAAAAATAGAATAACAACATTATCATTTTCTTATGGGGAAGTGATTAATAATAATTTTTCAATAGAAGAAAGGGTTACATTTAAGATCACATCACAATCATTGTGCTGTACTTTTTTTTTGAATCCTTAATACGATCAAGAATAACATACCGAATTAAAAATATACATTGCAAGTGCTAATGTGTTGGCTATGATTATCTGAATATTTTTTTTGAATTATATTCTTTGAAATTCTTGAAAAAAAATAAAATAAAAATAAAATCTGATCTGGTTGAGAGTTCTCGCAAACATACCAATAATATTCAAACGCAAATAAAATTTAGAGTAATTTTTTTATTATACAATATAAATTATTAAAATGTTGTCAACTTTAATTTAAAGAGCTATAATTTATGAGATTGCTGCTATTATTATTTACAAGAAATTTAATGTTTCACTAGAGATTATGCTGTAAAATGTAAATAGTACATAATATGTATTTGTATAGTTTGAAAATTTAAATGGTCAGAATGGAATGTAAATTGTATAAAAATAAAAATTATTTTATTATTACTAATTTTCACGGCAACAGTGATGAAATTTTTAAGTGACATTAGCAAAAATTGCTATTTTTCAAAGCAAGAAAAAATAGCTATTAGTTTTCCTTTTTAATAAATCTGTTCATATGATTATAGCAATATTTGTCATAAAAATTTCAAAAACTCATAATATGCTATAAACTTATAATTATTGTAAATTATTTTTCGCTAGATGAGTTATTATGTATTTAATAATAAATAGAAGATTTTGAGCACGTAACTTCAGAAAATTTTGCAGTTTTGGTAATAACTTTGTAGCTGATGGTGCTCTTAACTGATTTAACTGAACGAGTTTTTTATCCAGTGTAGATTTGAAAAAACAGTTACTAAGCTTTATAAGCGGTTCGTATTGAAATAGATAATTAGCATCTAACTTCATAATTAAATGTTTCTGCAGACGGATGTTCTAATTATATTTTAAGAGTATTATACTGAAAAATTCTAACTTTGCTTTGCTTTAAAAAGAAACGCTGAACTTTTTAAATTACATTAATTTTTGTGCAAAGGAATTCTCATTATTTTTCTACCTTATGTGGTTAAAAAAGTGCACGTTCTATTGAAGGACTCCGACTTTTGAAAACCTTTGAAATTTTATTTCAAAACAAGTTATAGATCTTAGAATTGACGAAATAATACTTTAAAAAATATTTTAAATTTATTTAGAAAAAAAAAAAAAAATTAAATATAGTAGTTTAATGTAGGACTTGAAGCTCACTCATTGTAAACTCTCTTATCATTTAATATTTAGTTCAGATTAATTTTGTCCGAGATGTGGAAAAGTGTTAAGTTAAATAAAGACATTTTGGATTATAAAACTAAGGATTTTTAATCATAAATTGTCACCGTAATTATAATAGCTTTGACCATTGTAATAATGGTTAAATGAAACTTCGAAAAAAAATCAGAGAAGAAGAAAGTAAGAAAAAATTAACACTTTTGACGTTTAATTTAATCAAATTTTTAGCGTTCCGAAAAAAATGTATGGAACATTTTTTAATGGCTGAGAAAACCGTACTTGGGACGGTCAGCATTTTTTTTTAATAATGATTGAAGATCGAGTTTTGTTTATTTTTTCCTATGTACCTGTTGTAGTCAAGAGAATATTGTCTTCAAAACAAAAAAAATAAAAATCCTGGAATTAATGTAATAAAACAATGATAAAATTATGATTTTAGAATTATATTTATTTATGCTTTTGTTCTATATTGCTTACTTTGGATTCTAAAATAAATAAATATCAATATATTTTTTTTTCATATAATTTCAGTTTTTATCATTTTAGAAATTATTTTTTATTTTTTTTATATATATATTTTTTTTTTGATAAATAGACAACAAGAATAATACACATATGCAGACATGATGATTTAAATTACTTGAATATTGAATATTTAATCATGAAAACTAAAATATTCTATTTTTTTATATATACTTTTTTTTTTGGTTTATTATATTTTTTTTATTGATTCTGTTTGAAAACAAAAAATTAATTTTGCCCAATTTTCATATTTTTGACTTTGACTTTTATAAACCATTAATTATAACTTTAGTTGAGAACGATATGATAAAATAAATTCATATTAGTTCATGAAAATAAGTTTTATCATAAAACACTTGATAAAATTAGAGATTTTGTTATCACAAATAAATTTATTTAATTTTTCATTATCGCATGAACAAAAGTTATTGAATGGTAATTATTTAGTCTACAAAGGTAGTTTTTTCATTACAAACGTAATTTTTTATATATGGACACAATAATAACGCCAATTAGACAATTATTATTGATTATATTGTTTCATAAGTTATGTCAATTCTCGTAACAATAAAAATATTATCATAAATTATAAAAATTGCGAAAAGTGTGGGCAAAAATTAATTTTTCGTTTTTGATTTTACTATTTCCATATTAATTGGATTTGTTTTCTATATATGTAACTGAGAGACTTAATAAAAATTACAGTCACTAAATTATTTTATTACTATCGTTCTGATCAAATAAAAATAAAAATATATATTTATGCATTTGTGGTCTAGAAGTAATATAAATTTTACATCCATCATAATAACTTTTATTATAATTTTTGTAAATTTAAATTTTTAAGTAAATGCTAATAAAATATGTAATCAAAATTAAACTACAAAAAATTGACATTTAGCCTAATGGGAAGTGTATTTAAAAAACTTTTTATTTTAATAAGAATAATTTTAATTTGCATTTTCGATTTAGGTTATGAGTTTTCTTTTAAGTTTCATATAAGAAAAATGGACCCTGATAATGAGACTAATTTTCTGCCATATAAGAAATGTTCAAAATATTGGCAGATTTCTTTTATATTCTTCGAACCGTCCAGCTCAATTGATACAGGTTAATTTTTTGTTCTAAGTATATTGAAAATCTGCTTTGCTATAGTCTTCACATAGTTAGTATATATAGCTCACATTTTTGCTATTTAATATGAAATTCAGAATTTTTTTTACTAAATCATAAATGCACACTTTCTGTTTCCCAAAAATTTATTCATTATTCAAAAAAGATATTTTACCTTGGATTTTATATATTTCTAAAATCTACTTATTTATTCTAAAAAAAAGGAAAAAGAAAAAAATAAAGCATAAATAAAACGTTTATTATATTAATTTTGCATGAAATATATCACTATATACGTATGTATAATCATTTTTTATTAAAAAGGACACAAAGGATACTGTTGAAATTCAGCATGAAGATTTTTTTAATTCATTTATATGAAGTAACAATTCAAAAAAAAAAAAAATTGTGTTGATTAAGTTCGTTAGTGTTTGTCCCTTGTAAGGAACATATAACACACTAATTGCACTATCAATTTACACAATTAAAATTATAATTTTATAAAATTAAATAGAAATAGAATTGGGAAATTCTTATTGATAGAAGATCATGGAAGCTTAATTTATAATAAATAGTATTAATTGTAATATTTTAAGCCATCTCATTGGTGATGATTCCATATACAAATAATGAGATTATGTTAAATTAATTGATTTAATTGAAAATCAAAAGAAAATTTGATAGTGTTTTATTTGTAAGTAGATTTTGAAAATTGGTTTCTTATTGGATTTATAATTTTTTAATTTTGTGTTTGGTGTCATTGCTACTAATTTATATTTTAAGTACACAAAATTGATAATAATTTTCATTTTAATTTTTTTTTTTTATACAATTATAATAATTATTATTATATTATTATTATTATATATATGTAAATATATATATATTTTATAAAATACGTAAATATTTATGTGTATATAATATATATATATATATATGTATGATTTTTTTTTATGTAAATATTATTGCATATTAAATTTTATTTCATTCAATCTATATGTTTTACAATAATTAAAGCATTTCTAATTTATTAATTAATCTTAAGTTTTTTTAATTGCTACAAAATTACAATAAAAAAAATTTTACCTTTTCTTTTTCTTTGATGTATAAAAAAATTTATTATTATTTTTAAAATTTTGGAATCTCTATAATTAATATTTTACGACATAATTGCAAACTCTATTAAGTTATTCGATTTTTTTCTTTAGGGCTTCAGCAAAAATTCATACAAAATCAGAATACAAGGATGATGTATAGGAAATTAATAGGAAAAAAGGATTAGAACGAAAAACATAAAAAAATGGATAAAGATACATTAAAAAATAAAAGTTAAAAAATCATAAAGATAAGAAAATATTAAAAAGAATATAAGAAAGCGATTTTGTTATTAATTTTCTTTTTGCTGATATTATAAAAAAAAACTAATATGCATAATAATGTCAGGCTTTATATGCTCTTTTACAAAGTTATAAAGGAAACATTAAATTTCTACTAAATATATGCTATTATAATTATTTTACATTAATGGGTATTTGAATTATACAATATTGATGAATTTGCTTTTTATATAAATATTAACTTACTTAAAAAAAAAAAAAAAAAAATTACATACTATTTTTTTTTTTTTTTTAATATTTTTGGTCTTTCTTCTAAATACAATTTTTAATTAATATACCTAAAAAAAAAAAAAATAATTAATTAAATTAAAACCACTATTATAAATATTTAAAATTTTACTTTAATTTTTGTTTTATTTTCTCGAAATATTGCTTTTATATATTTCCAAAATATTAATTTTCAATTATAATTTATATAATTTGGTTTTTTTTTTTAAATATATATACTTTTTATATATTAAATAAATTTTTCAAAGTTTTAAAATATTGTTTTTATTTTATTTATTTATTTTTTGTTTTGAACAATCATGTTTCATTAATTTGAAAGAATTTCTCGTTGTATGTTCTAAATTTATTTAGTTATTTATTTTATTTATATTTTTATGTTTTTTTTTTTTGCTAATTGATAAGAAAAATATTTTCTGACTATTGTTTTTAAAAACTATACTGATTAGAGTTGTCAGTTTTGATTTTTAATTTTCATACTTTTCAGATTCATGCAAATAACTTACTACTCAAAATCAGTTTTGCTTTGAGAGGGTAATTAAAATGTAGTATTTGTCTTAATAGAAATTTTCATTTCACACAAGATTGAAATCAATTATTTTTCGTTTTTAAATGATACATTAAGAAATTATTTTTAATATAAATTTTGTGATCTGTATAGACAAATTTGATTTATTATGTTATCAGCGAAGTTAAAGTCTAGTTTGAAAGAAAATGTTTGCTCTTTGTCTTTCAAACTATATTTTGTGTCAAAAATAACTAAGCAAAAAAAAATATTTTAGTCTCAATTTTATATTCGATTTTAATAAATTCTATTGCAACTTTAAAGAATAATTTTCCTGACTTTTATAAATTTTTTTTTCATTTTTATTTTTAAATCAATTGACATTTAAATTTCATGTATTTTTTTAGTATTATATGTATTTTTTTTTTAAATAAAATAATATTTAAATATTATTAATCTCCCTTTTCCTTAAAATCTAAAATGAACATTACAGATAGACATCTGACTAGAATATAATTTAAATGACTAGATTTTAATTATCAAACTTAAGTATAAAAAACTTAAATTTTTCTTTTGGTTTTAAATTATTTTTACACACATTTTTGTTTATGGTATTAAAATTTTATTTACTAAATTAAGCAATTTTTGGGAAATTTAACAAATTTTCTTTTATTTATTTATTTTTCCATTTTTTATTTTTATTTAATTTCTTATATTGTCGTTTTGTGATATGTATGGATATTTTGTAACAATTTCTCATTAATGTCTTGGGATAATTGGAATATTCGACAAATTGCTTGTTACACATTTTTTATTGTTAAATGTCATATTTTCATTCGATAAAGAAAATAGCGTAACTAAATTAGTTAACATGGAATGGCGGAATCTAGGTTTTTTAAGTTAGTTTCGCGTAAGCGTGAGTGCCACTATAAATAATAAGTTGGAGGGGTTAAAAACATTAGAAGTTATTAAATGTATAATTATGAAATACATAAATAAGCATTCGATAATATAAAACAAAAGTATCAATAATTAATAAATAATAAAAAAATTGTTTACTCTTAAATTTTTTTATAACACCTATAGCCAGAATTTTTCTCCAAATTTTCTATATATTTCTGCAATAAATAGCGCAAACAGCGAAATCTCAATATTATTAAGGGTCATAGTATTTTACGAGCGTAAAATTTTTTAATTTGTATTTTTGAAGAAAAACTGATAATTTCAATGAAATCAAAACTCATTTTTCTTATTTGTAATATCTTGATGTAATTTTTCTCTTTTCAGAACTACTTTTTAGACAAGAATTTTATTATTTTATTAAATTGGTACCGTATACTACCGTATATATTTTCATATATGTATATTTTAAATAAATTTACATGCATATGAAATTTTATTTTCATTCATTAAAAACAAAAAAAAACCCAGAAACAAAAATTCTATATATAGCGCAAGTAAAGGAAAAATATTTTTGTAGCTGCATTGCATTGCAAATTTTTTACACTTTCTGTTTTATTTTAAAATAAACGATTTATTGATTTATGCTTTTTATCATGTAATAAAAATATATTAAATTTGATTCATGCATAATTTTCTCGTATATTTTATTTTTATATATTTTACTGAATAAGAAAAAGTAAAGTGTTTCTCTCTAGTGGCTATAATGTTGTATATGCAAGTATATATTTCTGCATATACAACATATTTCATATATTAACATTTCAAAATGTACATATATGTTTTAAAATATGTACATACTTGTATGTTCATCTATACATACATTATTATTATTATTATTTTTTTTTGAATTTATATGATAAATTTTTACACCTCGTTTTAGTGTAAAAAATTTATACAATTTTTTTTTTTACTTCTTTCTGCTTCTGAAACACTTAAATATTTTTGCAATTTAGTTTTATATGCCATGTACAAAGCAAAAAAAATATATGTATATATATCACTACTATAAAATTTTGTTTACCAGAAAATCTGATAAAAAGCTAGAATTAAAATAGAACATTTAGATCTGTAAAATATATTGAGAAAAGTTGGAAAAGTTGAAATATTTTCATAAATCAGAAAATATAAATTTTAAAATAAATAACCATATGATTTGTATAGAGAAAATAACATATAAAATAGAATTTATACTAAAGATTTAAGATAATAATTACAGGAATTTACGTAGATATATCTAATAATGGGTTTTATAGTATGATTCGTTTGTAAGAAGTTATATTGTGAACAGAACTGTTGGATGTTGTGCATTCATATTCATATCTTCTAATATAATAAAAGGTGAACTCACCTCTTAAACGACCTTGACAGTGTTGGCACTTTCCTGTATTTATTTTTTTAAACGTAAATAATAAATAAAATAATCGAATGACTATGCAACACTGAATGCAAGGCGTACTTTGATAAAAACTTTAAAATGTAAACAAAAAAATCAAGGCCTCCTTTATCAATAAAAAAATTAAAGCATTCTTTTCGAAATGACAAAAATCAACGCATAGTTACTAGGCTAGGCCTGCACTATTTTTGCTGTGCAGGCTTTTTTCTAGTAAAATAATAATGGAATAACTATAATTAAAGTTAGTTTGTTATAGGCAATTTTTATTCAATATTCAATTTATTTCTTATTTATATATTAATCGCCGACAATATTGACTATAGATAGTGTGTTTATTACTAAATCCGGTGTGGAGTCCGAATTCGAAGTATAGATATATTTCAAACTATTTTTATATAATATTTCTTCAATTTTAAACATCATTTTAGGATATTTCTATCTAAAAACGAATTTCTTAGAAGCAAAAAAGTGGAAACTATAAGAAAAAAGCGAAAAACTTTCATAAAAACACATTATCAGTTTTATGATTTTTCTTATCTATTTATATTTTAATATTTAAATTTTTTATGAGTTCTATCTGCTTAAAAAAGTTTCCACCAAGTACCTAATTCTTAAAGTCAAATTTTATTTTTCAATTTATATGAAAAGTGTTAATCAAAAGCAAAATGATTGCCTTAAATAAATGACATAATCAAAAAAAGGTCAAGTATACTTAATTGAAGGAAAATGAAAAAAAAAAAAAAAAAATGGAAACTTTTTCTTTATATAATTTATTAAATTGTTGAGCAAAAAAAATTGCATCTCGTTGATGATGTTTTGTAAACAGGAATAGAGCTGAAATAAAAGACACGTAATATATACGTAATAAGACTGATGGGCTGAGAAATCGGAAAGGAAAGAAATTTGACATCACTCTCAATAATAGAGTATAGTGCTGGACTTTTAACTTGTTGCATTAAAATTAATATATCCAAAAACTATAAATGAACTGAATAAACATTTTTGAAATTTTTTATTTTACTTAATTGAATCAATTGCATATTTGTTAAAACAGAGAAAATTTATGTTGTTACATTATATTTAATTTGTATTACCATTTTTTTTTATTTATAAAAAAATTTTAGGATTTTTTATGCAATTTAACGATACAATTTATTATGGGAAATAAATTAGAAATAAATGAATTCGTTCCTTTTCTTTTCTTGAGGAAATTATAAAGGTAAAGTATATATATTTTTATTAAGAAATATTTATATCTTTAAATGGACTAATGGACTTCATTTTTATTATTTTGATTAGACGATTATAGGTAAGTTGGAATCCATTTTATTAGAATTGAAAAAAAAAACAAACATGGCTTTCCTTTCAACATTGAACGATTAAAATTTATGATTGTTTTTCTTTTTCATGATTTTCAAAACATTGCCGCAGTGCCAATAACTACTTCGTTCCTGTTAGTTACCATGATTTTAATAATTTAATAAACTCCATAATCTAATAAAAGCAGTTCTGTTCTTAAAAGTAGAAAATAAAATAACATAGTTTGTTAAACAATTAAAATACCCATATAATTCAAAGTATCAACTTCAATTCATCAGTTAGAATGTATATTTGGGAAACAAATACTTATGGAGTTTTTTCAAACCCACTCATCTGAAAATAGTTTTTCCATTTCATTTTTCTGTAAATAAATTGTTTCATAGAGTTTGAGGGTTTTATAGCCAAAAATTGTAAAAATATATTGAGTATAAATATTTAATGGGAAATATTAAGATATATTTGACTGTCTGATTTTTTAAAGTATTTTATTTATTTTATTTTTACAACTTTTTTATTTGTTTTGAAAATTATGATAAAGTATATTAAAAATATGAACAAATAAATGCATTGAAACAACGCAAAAAAAAAATAAAAAAAAAATAAACAAAAAATTATTTCAATGGTTTTATTTGAAAATTTTTTATTTCTCATATAATTTTATTTATTTTTTTTTTACTTTATTTTAATTTATTGAAGGTTATGAATTTTAATAGGTTTTTTTTTATTTTTTTGAATAATATGACGGTTAAAGGAATATATGGAAGGGAAAAGGAAAATATAGATATTTTACGTTGACGCATATGAATGCTGTTTATGAATTATTAATAAAAAATAATAAGTTAATAAATAAATAATAAGTTCTAGGCACTGACATTACTAATACGACCGAATTCAGTTCCGCATTCTTCAGAATTGTAAAATATTCGACTTTTGTTTTTTGGTAGTCAAAAATTTGTAAACATTATCTCTTCATTCTTCATTTCAAATTAATACACACACAAAAAAAAAATTTGGAACTGGATATTTTCTACGATCATCGCCATCATTCGTAAACTCTTAGTTTTTTTCCTACAACTTTTCGAAAAGGAAGATTTTATTATACTTCAAGATTTCCTACAAAATTTTAGTAAAATGAAAAAGAAATTAATTACATAATTGCTTAGAACAGGGATCGCGAAAATTACTATCAGTATTGTATTTCATCAAATATACTTGTGTGCAAATTACATTGTATGTAATATTCTTATGCTAACTAGCAATTGATAACATTTTGTCTTACTATATAGTTCAGTTATTTTGTTTCGCGATCACAAATACTTTTTTTTTTCACTTAAATATTATTTACTTAAGAAAGAGTTACATTTAAACATCTATTACTTAATATACAATAATCTATTTAGTTTTAAGTCTACAATTATACATGGAATGTCATTACACTTACACATATATATATAATTCATATATATATATAATTTTTTTTTCATAATATTATTCTTTGCCTAAAAACTATATATATTTTCGTATTTACAATAAAAATTTCCAAAAAGAAATCTAAAATCTAAAGCTATCAATTTTTTTTTATGCAATACAAATAATATATGTTTAATGTGGTTTTATGTTAAAAAAAAAAAAAAAAAAAAAAAATAAAATAAAAAAACAAATCGATTTTGAAACAGAAACTTTCCATAATCCTTGGTTTTTTTTTTTTATTTTTGTCGTTAAAGTTTTATATATTTTTTTTTTAATATTTTCTTAAAATCTAAGCAAAATACGAGTAAGGTGTTCCATATATATTCGTTGCATGAGTTTTCACATTACATTTACATATATAATTAATTGCTACATGATTTCCATTAAAAATTTTTTTTTTCCTTTTTATACTAAATATATACTAAAATTTTAAATTCTTATGTACAATTTTTAATTCTAAGTTTATTTTTTTAATTAAATTTTTATAAAAAAATATAAAAAAAAAATTATTTTATAAAATATTTTTTTTTTTTTAAGTTTTAAATTTATTTTCACATTATTCATCATCCGTATTACATTTAAATATTTTCCAATGAAATTAAGTTTTCAATTTATGTATAATATACATATACTATTAGTGGAATTGATGTAAAAGAAAGTGTCCCAATTTTAATCCGGTGTAGAAAGATTTCCTAATGTTAATGATTTGGGATATTTAATATTCGAAATAAATTGTTGACAAGTCTTGGTAGTCCCAAACATTTTTGTCCAAAATTTGATTGAAAATCCGTTTTAGATTATATTAAAGTTTAATTTAGATAAAAAATTTCATTCACAACCTCGGACTGTTTCATACTTTAAAATGGTATAACACTTGTTAGAATCGGTTGAAGCTAAATGACCTAAAATCGTTTTGAAGAGATTTCGTGCACTTAGCTAGCTTTAACCGGTTCTAAAATGTTTTGCTCCATTTTAAAGCATGAAACAGTCCGGATGTTTTGAATGATAATTTTTTTTAAATGAAACTTCAAAATAATCTAAAACGCTTTTTCAATCAAATTTTGGAACAAAAAGTCTTTGGGACTACCAAGTCCTCTTAATATAATATCAATAACTGAGAACATATGTTATTTATAATAAATCTTCAAATCAATAATTTTAATTTTTTTTTTGAAATAATTAAATTAGGCCTGTTTTTTTGTTCAAATTTGTTAATTAGAAGTTTTGCACTTCTACAAAGCAGAAATGTTTGTATAGTAAATTGAAAGCTTAATTTCAAGCCATGTAATTTAAATTAGATAATCAATGTTATTGCCATTCTAATTAATTTCGAAAAAATTCAAAAAAAAATATTGAAAATGTTTTTTTTTCTTAATATTGCTTTTAAGTATTACAGAAATTTGGAAAATTGATTTTTTTTATCAAATAATAATATTCCATGAAAAAATATTGCTAAAGAGTTTTTACGTTCAAAAAGTAGGTACAATTTATTTATTATCTGTACTTATATAATTTGTTTTAAATTTAAATATACTTATTGATTGCACAAATATGTATTTATCATATATTTTTATATTACTTTCAGTGATTAATCATTTTGTTTTATTTTAAAAAAATTATTATAATAATAAATCCGATTTTAATATTATTTTCAAAATGAATTTAGTAATTTTTTGATGTCAAGATAGCGTAACATAAATTAGTTTAAGAAAGTTTAAATTTTCTATAAATTGTAAAATTACTATTGTTGATGCAAAAATGAAATTTTGTTGCTTGATGTTGTATTTGCAAAACAAAAGACTTAGAACACAAGCTTTGCCGATAAAATTTGTTTTTAAATTATCATAATTATGAATGATAATGACAATTATAGTATCTAAACAGTTTGTGTTCCAAATCGTTTGTTTTATCTATAAATAAAAATGTAATATCCATTCTCGATGCATTATGACCAAAGTTTAACTTTGTATAATATGTAAGTTTATATTTAAAATTAGAGAAGCAAAAATTTAATTGCAAATTGTATATAATGTTCCTAAATTTTAAAATAAATTTTCAAAAAAAAAAAAAATGCGAACTATTATTTTTAGAGCTTTTAATAAATTTATGAAAATAAATTTGTGAATTATATTTGTAATCAAACTTATTGTTAACATAAATTTGTATATGTATCATTTTATTTTACGCCAGGGTAATTTAAAATTATTTTCGTGATCTTTTTCATTTAATTCAAAAATTTAAATTTGAATCACATATCTATCAATTGTGCAATCAACATAATATACATTTTGATTATATTCAGTTGGTGTTGAAATTTTATTTTTTCAAACTTAAGTTTTCTTAAAATAAACTATAGATTTTTACGTCACAATAATATCTTCATCATTTTCGTCATCACCACTGACACTGTCAGTATTACGATTTATTTCTTTTTCTCTTAAACAAGATGATTCTAAATGTTTATTTAAATATGATTTAAGGGCAAAAGTTTTATGACACTTAGAACACTCAAATGATTTTTCGGTAGAATGTGTTTGCATGTGTGCTCTTAAATTAGAACGATCAGCAAATGCTTTCTTGCAATTAGCACATGAGTAAGGTTTCTCGCCAGTGTGTGAACGTAAATGTCCTTGTAATAGCCATGGTCGTGAAAACAATTTTCCACATATTCCGCAGCTGTGAGTTAATTTGTGGGTAAGTAAGTGCATTGCTAGTGCTGGCATTGAAACGTAGGCTTTTCCGCAGGTATTGCATTTTTTAGCTGACTGAGAATCAAGACTACGATGTGTTTGCTTGTGTCTGGATAAATTACTTGAAGTTGCATATTGTTTTCCGCATTGTAGGCATTTGTAGCCACCGCCAGTTGATTTTTTAGATTGTGAATTTTGAGAACTAGATTTATTGTTTGCAGACTTACCGAATTTTTTCTGACTTTTTTTTCTGCCATCAGTTATTTCAGTTGTCTCAGAATTCGTTGTATTGCTTTTTAAAGATTCTATGCTCCACAAATCGTCGTCTTTTGTTTGCGGATAAGATGATGTGTTTGAATAATTCGTTCGTATTGAAAACATAGATGATTCTGATGATGTCATTTCAATTTCAACATCAGATGAGTGCTCAGAGCTTGGTGGAGTTAATGGAGAACAGTTTTCAGCATTAATTCCAAAAGGTTGTTGAAATTGTTTTTCAACTGTTACATGATGATCATCTTTAGCAATAATTATGCTTGATCTTTCTTGGATGGTATTGAAAATGTGGCATTGTTCCTTATTTAATATACTGGATTTGGAAATTTCATTAGAATTCATCTCTTGAATATTAGATGAATTTTTCTGAGTATTATTAGTTATTATCAGAGTACTGGCTTCATTTTCATCATCTTGTTGAAGAATGGTTACAACGCATGGAGCTGGTAAAGGTGGTAGACTTTGAGAAAGAGATAATAAATCATGAGCTGCTTCAGTTTCTTCTAGGCTTCGTTCTCGGTAAATAAAATTCGATTGGAATGCTGTTTTTGGAGCCGGTGAGGAGAACAATTGTTGCTGATGCGAAGAAAATTGTTGAGTTTGAGCTATAGCTTGATTGTTGGATATTAGTTGTTGTTGTTGTTGTGTTTGTGATGGCTTTTGAATTATTGCTTGCTGAAATGTGGTCATAACTGAAGATGTCGTCAGTGGAGTTAATGGCAAAAATTTTGAAGATTGTGTAGATGCAGCAGAATATGGAATTTCATTGAAATTTTCTTTGTCCGTCATAATTTCAGATTGAGTTTTTAAAGTTTTAAATAACAATGATGAAGATGATGATGCTGGCGGTGCGTAAAAAATCACCTGCTCAGGTATTCGTTCCATTTTTTGATATTTCTGTAGATTTGTAATTCTTTCAATATTTCCATTCGTTTGTGTAATTATTATCTGACTTGTATCCAATGATGGGATCATTGTGATCCCTCTTGTTGCCATCGCTGCAGGTCTTCGTCTATTTTAAATGCATTATCTTTCCATTGCAAATTAATGAGATTTCTGAAAAGATTAAAAAAAATTATTTGATTTAAAAAAAAGATCAAGATTTTTAATAATACTTTGAGAGAATATGATTAAGTCAAGCATAGTGTATATTACAGTGTTGCTACTTGTATAATACCTAATCTGTCATTTATTTAGAATCTTTGATATTTTAATTACATGGCTCGTCCAAAACAATTTCAATAATAATAATAATAATAATTACGACTGTAACTTTTAACCCAAAGCATAAAGCTTTCAAAATTTTGATTGAAGATACGGTATTAAATTAAAACATAAATAATATACAAATTAAGCTGAAAAATTCGGCAGGGGATAATCTTTCGGTATATATATATATATATATATTTTTTTTTTTTTTTGTTATATATATATCACATATTCAATAATATACAAAAATATCATGTTGTGAGGACTTTTTCTGAGTAAAAATAATTCTGACTTGATTATGCTTGAAATAAAGTTGAAGAAAAAAAAAATAAGAGAAATATTACTGACAGTAATGAAATTATTTTTTTTTTGTTTGTTTGTTATTCTTGAATGCCCCTCAGGTTTTCATTTTTGTCTAATCTGTATGCTGTAAGAATAAATTTATCGTTTCGTTTTATGTTTTGATTCATAAAAAGATACATTTATCGTGTACTTTAACTTTGTATTGTTTATTTTCATTTATTTATTTTATATACATTATTATATATAGAAAATTTTATACTTATTTTTTTTTTTTTTTCGTTTTTTTTTTTGTTGTTGGGGCTTTTATATTCTTTTCTATATGAACATAAAATAATAGAAAACAAGAAAAAATGCATAAATTTTGAAGCACAAAAAAAAAGAAAAAAGTATTAATGAAAAAATCTATTTTTCATCGTCGTACAATTACTATAAAACGTTCAACGTACACATTTTGTTTTGTTTTCTTTTATTTTATTTTTTGATGGTTTGAGAGACGCAGCCACACACTTGTAGCAGTTGTTTTAATGAAGTACAAAAATTATTAGGGGGTGGAATTTTATCTAGAGAAAAATATCTATTTTTCGTATATAAATTTTTCTATTAAGAATTTTTTTTTTTTGTTTTGGAAAATGTGCGGGGATAAAAATATAAATATTTTTAGAAAATTTCATTTTATTTTCTTGTTTCTATTAAAAATTTTTTTTTTTTTTTTTTGTTTAAATTTCATTTCTTGTTATAATCAAGTGAAGCTTCTTCTATATGAACCTTGATGAAAATATCAAACACAAAAAATTTTGTTGGAAATATCTACATTCAGTCACAAATATATTTCCCAGGACTTGTGTTTAATTAATCTCAATTAATGAATGAATCACGAACAATTTTGACAGAAATAAATTTATATAATTTTGTGTAAACTATAAACAAGTTTTGAATAAAAACTTCTGCTTAAAAATTACAAAAATACAATACTAACATAAAAGTGGAATTATAAGCATTGTTAAAATATCTCCAGTAGTGTTAATTATTCTTGCAACTAATGGATGTCCGTCGAAATGAAGAATGAAAACCAAAAAAAAAAAAAAAAAATTTGAACACTGAGACTCACAGACAAGTAGTTTTTTTTTCTTTTTAATCTTTCATGTTAAGAATATTTTGTTATACTTATATTATTTGCTTTATTATAGAAACAATTTTTTTTTACGTGTGTACCCT
Organism: Hybos culiciformis; assembly: GCA_964007475.1. Taxonomy (NCBI): domain Eukaryota; kingdom Metazoa; phylum Arthropoda; class Insecta; order Diptera; family Hybotidae; genus Hybos; species Hybos culiciformis. Next base: position 28,665,452 of record OZ023274.1, read on the forward strand.
TAAAAAGTTGATTAGAATTGCTACGTCATTTGGATAATAAAGCAATTCGTATGCTAGTGAGTTTTTTGGTTATTGGAACACATCACACACACCAAAAATTGTTATTCTGAGCCAAAGACAAATAAACAACAACAAGAAGAACAACAGCAGCAACAACAAAAACTTAAATAATACTATATCACTTCAAAATATAAATACATGTGTATATAAATATATAATATCTATATACATATTTGTATATACATTGTTTTGATGATGATTATGGTTTAGATTTCCATTTTTCCAATTTTAAATAGAATATTATGCTTTGGGGGCAAAGAAGCCCTTTTTGACGCTTAATGAAGTATACACACAATTATTATGTTTAGTTTAGTTTTTTTGTTTTTTTTTTTTTTTTTTTTTGTTCTTTATCGTCGTTGTAGCAAAAATCGCTTAATACATTTCACAAAAAAAAAAAAAACAATTTTATATTATTATTTTGTTGCTTGCTCTCGTTCAAGGTTCTTAATAAAAATTATATACTTGAGGCTATATTCAGGTAATTTGGTCAATTTAGAAAATGAAATTGCTAATTTGTTGAAAAACAAAAGTTGAGCTAAAAATATGTTTATATTGTATGTTGTATGTAATTTTGGGAATACACTATTAATGTATATGTACAAGCAAATAAAAGATTATTGGGGGTTGAAGATTTAATGTTATAGTTGTACAAATTATTAAAGCTTAAAAAAAATTAGAATTTTTTGTTTAACATTTTTATAAATTTGTATTTAATTATATCCATTTGATAAAAAATATAAAGATTTTGCTTTCACACATAACTGAAATAATTATAAATTGTTCATAGATTACGTATGGTTTAATTTTTGGCGCAATTCGTGTGTGCATTACTCATTAATTATAGATTCTAGTATTTGCGCTACGATATCTAGGTAGAAAAATTGGGTGAAATAGTAGAATTATTTGACTAATACAAATGGTTCTAAAATTTTTAATTTAATAAATGAATAAATTTACCTATTTGCTACATATTTCTAAAGTTCTAAACGTTTTTGTTCCTTTCTTCCATCAATTAAACTTTTTTATATTTATTTTATTGATTTTCTTGAAATATTGTATGTTATATTATGTATATTCAACTAATTGGCTATAATTTAAAGAATAAAAAACAACAACAAAAATGTTTTTTAAGTATATTTTTAACTCTATATTAAGTTTTTTTTTTTTTTTTACTGCTATGATAATCTCTGGAGAATTAACTTTTTGGAAAAAAAAAAAAAAATTTTTTTTAAAGCCCTCTTCCTCAATAATATTAAATTATAATTACTCCTAGAATGGAAATAAAATTATTATTCAGAAAATACCAAATGAAGCGGAAAATGAATATTTAAGCGAAAAAAAAAATAATAAAGGAAAAAAAAAATCTTATAACTTTTTTAAGCAATTTTTCTCCTATCTGAACAAATTTAATTTAACATAAGCAATAATTTTATATATATATTCCTACGTTAAAGAGTAAAAATCACGAAAAAAAAATATTTTGTTTTTTTTTTTTTGAACTTAATTTCCTATGATATTATAATTTATTGAATTAGGGTGATTTGTATTTAAAAAAAGTGTTTTTATAATTTATAAGCCGATATTGCTTGACTATTTTTCTAATTAATTATTTGAGGGTTGTAAGGTTTACGCTATAATTAGAGTATTGTAACGTAGGCCCTCAGTTTTGAAAGTTTAAATATTTTAAAATATTTAATTGCTTCTAAATTAGATTCTTCTTTCTTTAACAGCGTTGGCTCAAAAATTAATCTAAATTCACAGTAAAAATCTAATTTTCGGCCTTATGCTTGACTTAGACTAAACGTTCGTTAATAGAAAAACGTTCTGATTAAATTTTTTATTATTAAACGTGTCTCGCTTTTTCCAGTGGGCTCTTGACTTTGTTCGATTGTCCTAGGTCATAAAAGATAATAATGTGTTATCGTTAACGTCCTTAACTTAAAAAGTTAAAATAGATTTAACTTTTTGCTTCGTCAACATTGCATTGTCAACGTCCGGATTACATATTTCTATTTTTGGTCACCTTCTGTAAATTTATTTATTAATATAAAAATGTTTCATATGGGGCTATCATAACTTTGCCATCTGATAAGATGAAAATTGTTATTTCTGGAGCATCCAATGCCCATTATAGTTTTTTAAGTAAAATTTATAATTATTTTTAAATTTAATTAAAGAAAAGCAAAAGCATAGCACAGGCAATAATGCTAAAAAATATAATGTATTTATTATTTTAGAAAAAAAAAAAAAAAATTAATTAAGAAACTCGAACCAATCTATAATACTAATAATAAAAAAAAAAATACCTATTAATTTGATTGCCTAAAGCTCACCAAGCTTTTAATTGCTCTCTATGTGTATAAGTGAGGAAAAATTAAAAAAAAAAAATATATATGTACATAAATATATTATATACCTTTATTTATGTTTATTATAGTATTTTGGAATTTCACGCAACAGGCTACAAAATATAAAAAACTTCATCTGAAAAATCGGTATAATTATTGTAAATATTTTGTTTCTTCAAAATATTATAACATAGATATATATTTTAGTATAAATATGTACTTGAATATATTTTAGATACTCCATATATACAGCCAACCTCTAACCTACTACACATCTACATAGTTAGTTTGTTAGTTTTTTTTTTATATATATAATGTAATAAAGTATCTTTTGACTGAATGTCTTAAGTTTTTATTTTTGATGTGAAATTATTTTAATGATATTTTGAGATTTTTCTTAAAAAAAAATAAATAAAAAAAAAAAATAATTATAATTAGCTTGAAAGAAAAAGTTTAACGAATAAAAATTATAGAAAGAAACTTTTTTTTTTATTGTAAAATATAGACATGTACATTATACATGTTTACTTACAACACGAAGAATAATTAAATCGATGAAAATAATAATAATGGGATATACGAATTTTACCTAATTTTATAGAAATAGAAAAAGAATTTTTTTTTGGCAGTCATTAGTATTAATTGCTTTAATACAAGTTTAAATTATTTTTAAAATTTTTACAAATTTAATTTTAAATAAGTTAAACTTCTAAGATAACATTTTCAGTATAATTTTTCCATTGTTTCTTGATAAAAAAAAAATTTAAAAATATTCCCGCCCTATTTGTATAAAATTTCAAACTATGCATCAGTGAAATTGTCATTGCATTATAATATACATGTGTACCTTATGCCAATTCATTATTTACTACACACTACAATGTATAAATATATTTGCATGACGTAATATCGCTCATAAAATCTCAATTAACAACACTTAAGCAGAATTAAGTTTAATAGTGTACTATGAACGAAAAAAAAAATTATAACATTTTTGCATGACTTTAACAAATTAGAGTAAAATTAATTATAAAATATATAATAAAATAGAATCAATTACTTAGTTAAAAGGAAAAAAAAAAAAACAAAAAAGCTAATTATAAAGGAATATTAAGGTACCTTACATATAAAAAATTCCTGTTTTTAAAAATTATAATTTTACACAGTATGATTTTTTTTTTGTAAATCAAAGCCTACATTCAACTTACATAAGTATATACATAAGTATATATACATAAGTATATAGAAAGTTTATGTTTTATTTAAGAATTTTCGTGATAACATTACTAATTTAGATTATTTTATGAAGCAAAAAAAAACCTTAAATTTTATTTCATTTTATAAGAGAAAAACGCAAATACCAATCTAATATTGCAGTAGAAATAATTATGTTGACATAACTATAAATTAAATAATATAATTGGTTAAAATTTAATTTTAATCTCTCATTTAAATAAAGTTTTATATATAATTAATTTTATATTTCAAATTTGTAAATACTGGTACCAATTTTCAATTTTTTTGTTTGTGTAAAATTGCTGCATGAAAATTCTAAATCAGATTTATTTTTATTTTTTTAATTACATATTTTAAATAGTGTCATATCTTGGTACATTTGAATAAATAAGCTAAGTGAAACATGTAATTTAGTTTTGAAATAATTTACATTATAGGATTCATTTTCTTCATCCAAAAGTTTGATTACTTTCAACGCTAACGAAAGTTTCTGTATACAATGTAATACTGATTGACCATCCGGATTAAAATGTTCACTTAGTTCATAAAATCGCTATAAAGAACATATTAAAACTAGAATACACATCGATACATTTATGAACGGGTAATAGAAAAATGTTTGAAAAAAAAAAAAAAAATAAAAGAAGAAAATATATAAAGCAAAATAAATAAAAAAGTTTATGTTCATATTTATAATAGCAATTTCTTGCTATTAGATTTAACATTAAGATTTTCATTTATTAGATGACTTAAGACAGATAAGAAAGCAAAGAATAAGATATTTTCTCATTTTTTTTCCTCATAATTTTCTTCTGTTTTTCTTCATCGAAATAATAGTGTTTTATAAAGATATTTGAATTTTTCTTATTTTTTTTTTTTTTGTTTTCATAGTTAAATAGCTTCAGGGTTGCTGGAACTGAAACGCATTTTTTGTATCCAATTTTTTTTTTCATGTAAAATGAAAAAAAAAAAAAAAATTGGGTATATTAAAATTACACCATAAGAAAACAAAAGAAATTTCAAATTTATTTTTATGGATACATTTAGAGTTTTATGGTTGTTTAGAACAAAAAAAAAATAATTCAGGCAAGCAAAATTACAGATTTTCATCTTCTAAAATTTAGTGCAGTACCTACAACGCATAGTTTAAAGAAGAGTTTTTTTTCGTCGAAAAAGGAGAAATTATTAGAGCGAAATGGTAATTGTCGATGTATGATCTAACCTGAAGTATAAACTATATTTTTTATTTAATTTTCCATTGGTCTTACTTGCAAGAAAATATCCAAGAAAATAATGTACACATATTTAAAAATGTACATAGTTATATCTTATTATGAATTTGGTAAAGTTCCTAAACAATATTTTGAAATTTTACTAGTTGCGTTGTCCTTTTTTTTTAGGTTTCGCCTCATCTAAATTTTTTGAATTATTTTTTTTATGCGAACTGTAAATGTAATTTTTTCGGATCCTTTTTTCCCGCCTTTGAAGCATAAAAGTATCCATTTTTATTATAACTATTATTCCAGTATACACTCTTAAAATATTGTATTATTTTTAAAATATATTTCGCAAAGGATTTTACTTTTCCTTGTTAAAAAATTATAAATATATAGACTTTTTTGATGCGAACATTAAAATATACAAATACATTGTCGATTTTTAGGTTCAAAATTCATGAAAGAAATTGAACAATTTGTTCCCACCTTACTCTACTGAGTGGGTCAGCAATGTTTTGCTCCGAAGATTCAAGCTACTTTACCTGTAAAATTTTTTTGCTAAAAAGATAAATAAAACAATTATTGGGGAATTCCTTGGTAAATCATTACCAATTTACGCGTAGATAGTTTTTAAAATAGTTTTGCGGGAACATAAAATTCTCAACGATTTTTTATGATTTTTATGATTTTTCTCTGTTAATCGTTTCCTTGTTTGAAAATTAAAATATTTTCATATGTATACCTACTTTAGCGAGGACAGAACAGCATTACTACCAAGCGTTACTATATAGCATTACTATATAGTATTAATTACCAAAGCCATATATACAGCTTTGGAAGTTCTTTATCTTAGAAAAATTTTGGGTTTTGAAAAAGTTCACAAATTTTTTTTTTCAGAGTAAAATAATGTATTTTTTTTCATTTTTCTTTTGCCATCATAAAATGTTCTATTTTATCTTATCTTTATTAAACGAAAGAGTATAAAAAAAAAGAAAAACTGAAAAAGAAAATTAAGGAAAATGTATTCATGTTTGAAATTTAGAAATTAATTTTTTTTTCTCAACATTTTCTGAATATGCGGAATCTCTAATATTTCTTGAGAGTCACGTTCATTGATTGTAATATTTTTGAAACATCTAGTTATTCAAGTTTTTTTTAATAAAGATGATAATTGTAGCCTGGCGAGTGTGTAGTATATATGAAGAACGGGATATAATTCCAATGAAAATAATCTAAAGAAAATGAGACCAATTTCTCACTTTTTGAATGAAAATTTTTAATAACTGCAGTTAATTAATATATATATATATATATATATATATATATATATATATTTTTTAATTTCCATTAAAAATTTTCCCTTTTATTTTTGAATGTGGTTTGCTGCCAGCAGTTTTACTGACATCTTCTTATAATTTTAACAAATATGAAAATATAAAATAATATATAATGAGAAACAGTGCCGCTAACCACACCTTTTGTGTTTAATATTAATTTACACACATCATAATTTCTTGCTGGTGTAATAAGCGCGCTATCTTTTTAGCCTCCTGCTGATCTATAACCAACTTACTCTATTTTTAATATATAATAATTACAATTTTTTTTTTTTATATATAACAATACATTTATTTATTGGTTTAATTTATCATATTTTTTGTCAGTTAATTAAATTTTGATAATGAACTGATCAAAATTATGTTCTTTTAAAATCTTTCTACGATGTGTAGGATGATGCAAAAAAGAAAGTAGAAAATTCGATAAGTTATTGAAATAATTTGACAAAATAAAATTTCCATACGTGATGAGGATATATATAGTGTAGTATTTTTGATTTTATAATTTAATATGTTAAAATTTGGTAATGACTGATTTGTAGATCTAATGTTAATATTAGAAACAATGCTACAGGTTGACTTTTTTGAAACAGTATTTTTTTGAATTTAGAGACACTTATATACAAAATCATAAATATTTAGTGGATTCATGCTTATACTTAGAAAGCTCTAAAGAAAAGTAAGGGGTTCTTAATTAATTCTGTCGTGGATGAGTAAAGCTTATTTAATAAAATTTTAATAGGGAGTAATGTTGCTTTCAAGTTATATGACGTCTAGTAATAAGTGTTAATTTATGCTTTTATATAATAATAAAAATAATTTATCTGGCTATGCTAAAATTATGTCAAGTAACTAACTCAAGAATTTTCTCCGTACATCTTCACTCCAGCTGAACGATTTCTATATTATATAGTTAAATATATTGGAAAACTATTGATATTGTTATATTTAAAGAAGAATATTCAATAAAGCAACCACTCTTATCTTTCGATTTTGGTCAACAAAAAAAAAAAAAAGAAGTTAATTGCATTTTCTTTTCTTTTTTGTTTTTTACAGTACGTAATAATTTAATAAATTGTAAATTAAATTGGTATATTATTCTTTATTTCACTTCGGTTAATTGATGATTTTATAATTAAAGGCCGAACAGAAAACATATAAATTGTTTAATTAAAATATTATATTTTTGTTTGGTGTATATGTGTACATGTTGCATATTAAATGTCCTTGCAATCACGTTCTGATAATTTATATTTTCCATTATCCTCTGTGTATGTACAATTTTTACTAGACAAAATTTTCTATATATGCAGATATAACTAGGTATATATAATAATAATAATAATAATATGTGTAGATAGAAATGAAAATTTTACATTCAAATCATGAATATCTGTGGTGCATTTATGAAAAGAAGAAAAGTAGTTGTAGGAAGAGAGTATATGTGGTCTTAAATTAGCAAAGTTTTAAGTTATTGGCAACTCAGGACAGACAATAAGATTATTGATTTTGAAGTTGTGGTGTATTTGGTGTTGGGGCAAAATTAGTTCAGATGTTTTATAAGAATTGTTTATTATTATATGGATTAAAATTTCTTTGTGGCAAGATGAAAACAAAAAATAAAAGATTTTATTTTTACTCAATAAATTTTTTTAATTATTTATTTTTAATTCAATTTTCTTTTCTTTTAGGATATATGGTTTCAATAAATTATTTTCCTCATTCATGCTCGTTTTTAATTAAATCAAGTGATGAGTTGTAGTCTAAAATAATGTTTGGGCATGTATCGAGGAAATAAATTGAATTATTTAACTTATATATATAATATATATATATATATATATATATATATATATATATATATATATATATTTTTTTTTTTAATTTATTAAATTATGTTTTACGCATTTCCTATTGACATTGATTGACTTGCATTCTTCAATTAACCTCATTAAATTTAATACTGCAATTGCCGATGATTTAATGTCCCCCGTAATTTTTCTTTTATATTAAAAATTTATATATTTTACCCTTTATTTTTGGTTAAAATGATTTCAGAATTATTTACTCAATTTTTTTTTTTTTTTCTTCTTTTTTATTCAAATGAAAATAAATATAATTTGATTTATCAATTATGTTCATAATTTTGAAATATTTTTTTTTTTATTTGTTAAATTATCCCACCGCAATAAAATTTTTTTTTAGAAATAGCGTTTGATGTACGTGAATTTATCGATGGGGGATGAATTTAAAAGAAGGATCAGCAATTTATAGGAAAAATTATTGAATATATTTTTGCGAAAAGTTATGAAAAATTTTCATAAATCATCATATAATTATGGACCTCAATTACGGATTTTTTTTTTTAACTTTAAATATTACTTTATACTTTGAATTGAAACGAAAATTTTAACATTGGTATTGTCACAATTATACTTAATTCAGGGTTGTTAATTGAATTTTAACCTCCAGCTGAGTCATTTTTCAAATAAGAATTATTTTGGAAAATACATAAAACATATATATATTAAGTATATAAAGTTTAAGGACAAAAAAAGAAGAAAACACCTAGAGAGGGAAAATTGAAACTTTATTTTTTTTTTTTTTGATAAAAAGAGAATATAATTTTCTTTTTAGCTTTTCTAAATTATAATTTTCATTTTTCCTTTTTTAATTAAATTTTTGTATAAAATTTAAAAACTTTTGAATGCTCATTTCAACAGATTAAAAAACAAAATTCTAAATATGTACATATATATTTATAAAAAGAAAATAAAAAAAAAAAACTTTAAATCCATATAGTCCTTTGGTTCATAGTCCTTCAAAGTGTGTAAGTACTGTGATTTAAATAGAACCACCGACATGCACATTTACCAATTTAGAGATTGTAAAGGCATTGCGGAATACTTTTTTTTTTTTTTGTTATTTTAAAAGTTATATGCATAAAATGCATTCTTGTTAAATGCCAATTACAACCTACAAAGTTTTCAATGTTTTTTCATTTATAAATTTATTATTTTAATTTATTTTTTGTGGCTTTCGAAAATAATGTCAAAGAATGGACCGAAATAAATGGAAAATTTGAAAAAATTGGAAATATAACTTTACTTATTCGATCAGAAGTTGAATGACAAACTATATAACAGGCTGATGAATAAACTTATTTTATCATGAGAAAGATATTTTGTAATTGTAATATTGATAAATCAAAACTAACAGTATTGCGACTACTTTAAAATTGTATAGTCACAGCTCGGTAATAAAATTGATTTAATTTTCTCTGATATGACTTACTTAGTTAACAGTGATCTAAACATTTTAAACTAAGTAAATCTAAATTTCTGTGCCTTTAGATTCTCAAATTAACAAACTTCGGTCCAATCAAATAATAAAATAATCACTTTTTTTTTTATTCTCATTTTTCTGACAATTAAGGCTTTTAATTTGATTTTTTTTTTGTTTTTAATTGGCTTTTGGCTCTTCCGAATCAAAATAGTGGAAGGGAATATAATATTAAAGTATGTTATTTTTTGGAACACCAAATAATTCCAATTTTGAACGATAATATCGTTATGAACACGATAAATTGAAATTTTTTGGCATTGGTCAGACTAGACTTTTAATATATATTATTTAATTAATTTATTAACAGAAAACCGTTTATACACGTATAAAATATTCCAACAAAAAAATGGAATAAAAAGAAAAAAAGAAAAATTCAATTTACAATTTATTTTAAATATGTTATTGGCTTACCAGAAAAATATCAAATAATTCATTAACAAAATAAAAAATCCAGAATCAAAATATATGCGCTGTATACAAAAGAACTATGATACCGCAGATTCATTGTAAAAAATGTCTTTCGCAAAATTAATTTTCAATTTTACAAAGATTATATATATTTTATAATACCTGTGAAAATATGGAAAGCGTTAAAATGAGTTCAAAACTAATTTTTTTCATCTTACGCTTTAATTTTTATTTACCAATTTTTTCAATATAATATTAGAAGATACATATTTGGAAATTAAAACTTTAGACATTTTATATGACCAACAACTGAATGTGAAAATGTAGGAAATAACATCTACTTGCAAAAATAACGTAAAAAAAATTCTTTGCCAAAACCATGTTAATATTTTCCAAAAAAAAAAAAGAAAAAATTTAATAAAAGACTAATAATTTATAGATTTTTTAAAACATAAAATCACAGGCATCATTTCAATTAAAAATATAAAATACATTAGAAGAAAAGAAGGAATTTTCGCCTGATGCTTTAATAAAACAATTTATTAACAATTAAACAATTGAACAATTTTAATTCAAAGAACTAAATGTACAACTTTAAATATAACAGATTGCATAGTTTTGGGAAAATAATTTATTATACTTACTCATTGGATATATAGGAACTATGGATATTCAGTTCGTTTGATTTAACGTGTACGTCAGAATTTTTATTTATAAAGAAATTGACAAGCAATGGTTTTTGCATTTTACATACATTTTAAACGGTGACGCTTCGAAGCTGATACTCATTATCCAAAGTTCTTTATCCTATGTACTTTTACTACATACCAAGAGATAAGAGTTTTAAATAAACCTTGAATTTTGTTTATTTTTTTTGCAAATTTTCAAAATTTTATTTTAACTCTTTAAAAAAGTAAAAATTGAGAAAAAGAATAACATTTTACTCACTTCACGTCACTAATTTTTTTTTATTTTATTTTTTTTCTAAAGTGACATAATGGCAAGAATTTACAAAGATAATCCATAAGGAAAATTATGTACATAAATATAAGTTTTTCTTTCAAAAGAAAAACGAAAAAAAAAAAAAATAAAAAAAAATATGCTTTATTATTAAAAAAAATGAAAAAAGTTAGAAGGATCAAAGAATTTTTAGATTTATTAAAAGGATACAAAAAGTTTATACCCCTGACGTTTAAACCAAAAAAAGTTGCAAAAAAAAAGCCAAAAATATTTTCAGAAAAAAAAAAAAAAAACTTTCAAACTTCCTTATCCTTGTTGCTTTGTTTTGTATATTTTATTCTATTCGGCGGCATTGCAACGAAATTATTGTAGATTTTATAAAAAATTTATCAACAAGTTATTGATAATTTTATTAATATAACTTTCGATTTGAAGAAAATAAACTCAAATCAATTGACTCAACTCAGCTGTCAGTGCTAAAATAAGATTTTTAAGTTTTGTATGCAGAAATTTTAATTTTGAACATATAAAGCAAAGAGAATAACAAAAATATTATTTATTGTGAACTACTTTAAAGCAAATATTTATAAAATATAAAATATTTTTATATTTTTGTTTGTTAAAAAAACAAGTAGGTAGATATTAGAAAAAAAAGAACAGTACCACAATTGAAGTGTGTATCCCGTTTTCATCATTCCAATTTAAGATACATTGGTTAGAAACAGAGGCTCAACGTATTTTTTATATACACAAATATTCATCTGGAAAATTACTCAAAGAATTGACATAGATTGAGGAGTTTAATAGTTATAATAATTTTAGTGGCGGACGGACATTCGAATGGACATTTAATGGAATCTTACAGTGTTTTTGATGGATTTATAAAATAAAAAAAATTTTAAAACATTTTCCAATATTTGTTCAGTTTAATTTCTTTTTCTTAAAATTACACTAATGAATGATATATTATTTCTCACAGAGCAATGATGTTGAGCTTATCCTTCGAAATAAATCTCAGTGTTGAAGTTTCATGTTAAAATGAACAGTGAATTTCAAGTCGTCATAAAGATTAAACCAGTTCATTCTCATTGCTCATCTTTTCCTTAAACTTTATAAAAAAAACCTAAGTTAGTCTCTCATTATATGATTTTTACAGAATTGAAATATGAATTACGATAATTTTTATTGAACTTTTAGCTCTTTTAATTGTTTTAAGACGAAAGAAAAAAAATAAAAAGAATAAAGTTTAAAACTTTGCGTGTCGATATTTTTGTTGACTTAACTTACAGAATATCTGGATAAGGAGTCAAGAAATTAAAAAAAATAAAATAAAAATCTGGACATAATAGATGATCTAAGCATAACCTTCATAGTTTTCATACAAATCTATATTTTTATCTGTGCATACATTTGTAATGCAATTTTTTTTAAAGAATTTTCCTCATTTTTACAAATCAAATAGAAATATGTATTTTAAAATTATTTAACTTTTAAATTTTTCTTGCGAAATAATTTATTCAAGTTTTCTTTTTTTTATTATACTTAAGAACAATAAATGTTAGTTTTACCGGTTGTTTAACTTAAATAGTTAATATCATTGAACACACAGAGTAGCCGCAATTTGATTCAAAATTAAATGTATAAATAATTTTATTTGAAAAGAAAGTGAAAACCAAAAAATAATTTTAAATAAATCTTATTAACACTGGATATATTTAAATTAAATTGTCATCACTCATTGAACACAAAGTAGCCACATATATAATATCAGATCTCTTATGTTCTGAACATATTAACAAATTCCAGGATATTCTTCCATTTTTTCTGTATTTTATTAATTTAATTTTCGAGCACTGGAAAAAATAAAATTTTCTTTTCATATACAAAATCGATTCAGATTGGAAATTAATTTTCAATTGAATAAATCCTTCTTAAATAGCAAATAATAATAATAATAATATAAAAAAAAAAGGATATGATAATTATTACATTTTCTCTCAAATACAATTATTTTAATACTTTATTTTATTTTTTAATGCATAAAAAAATATAAAAAAAATATAAAAAAGTATAAAAACAAAAAATTGAATGTATGAAATGAAAACAAGATTTATATGTACAAAGTTTTTGACCCAATTTTAATTCCATTATATGAAAAAAAAAAAAAAGTTTTTTTTTGCTTTTTTTTTTTTAATTTCGTAAATTAAAACCTTTTCATATAAATTGTCCCTATATACATATATTGAAAAAGCAATCAGAAAAGCATTGAGTCAAATTAAACATGATGTGAGCAACAATAATGTCAATTGCAACTGAAAATAAAACTGTTGCAATCTGATTAACTTTAATATATTATTATTATATGAATGAGAATATACTGAATATTTATATAAATATATTAAAATTCTACAGATTATCCAATAATATAATTTTCGAAATTTTTAATTTTATCTATATGTATATATATTTTTTTTATTATTTTTATTTTAACATTGACTTGTTGATTTTCATGTTAATTTGCTATGAAAACCATTTCGTATAAATTTGAATTGAAGAATTATATTAGGAAAATGTATATCTTTGTAAGGATATTGAAATTGGCTAGCGCCAGCCGTTTTTAACTTTAAAAAAGTCTTAAATGCTTTCAGACATATTTGGTAACTGAAATTTTTCGTATACTTAATTGCTCAAAATATAGGCACAATATTTCTTATAAAAGTATTTAAACAGAATTTCATCTATCCTGACTTTTTTTTTTGCAATTAAAATTTTTTAAAAAGGATTTCGATGTATAATGTACTTTAAGAGGAAAAACCTGTATCTAAATTTAATGTTCTATAGTAGTTCAGCTATTCATAAAAGTTGGTTTTTTTTTTTTTTTTTTCGAAAAATTTAAAATAGTTTTTCCGAGTTTTAGAACATTTTTTATGTGGAAAAATATTGCTTTTATGAATTGGTCATGGATAAAAAATTCTCCATAATTTTATTCAAAAAAAAAAATAAAAAAATAAATGTTATAAGTATTTTAATTTAATAAATCCATTACCAAGTTTTATTTAAATATTTTCATTATTTATACAAAAATAATTTTGATTGCATTCAAAAAAGTTGTATTTGGGATTTTTTTTATTTCCGTTAATTTCCAATATTAAAATAATTTTTTTTTATTTTTGGACTACATAGTCAGCTTTATGACTTTCTTTTCGGCTTGTGTTGGGACGGCATAATCTAGTCATATCAGATTATTGAAAAAAAAAAAAAATCAGGTATTTCAGAGTTCGACTAGATAGAATGGTAGCGTGTTGTGTGTGGTATTATTCAAGGTCATCTTAAATTTTCAACGAATTACAAATCAAGTTCTAGAGAGGCAACCATCTCATCAACGATCAAAATCTAATTATAATTTATTAAGATTAATTTATATTTTTAAACAAAAAACTCTTTTGAAAATAACGCCTTCATGAAATTAAAGTGGGGGAGTTGAATTTTAAGGGTAAGATGCCAATATTAAGGATCTTTTTTAATACAGAAAAAGGAAACGCAGACAATAACTTAATTATAATGTCTTTTTATGTATTAAGAATATATACATTGTTTCTATTCGTATGAAAATAACTAACTACTAAACTACTTCGAAAGAACCAAAAAAAAATTTGAGAAATTCTTAAGCTACAAGGAAATTAGAAAACTTATATTACTTCCAGCTAGACAGTGATTTTATGCGTTCTAATCGGCGAAGTTATTACCACGCAATAAACTAATTATACAAACCCACATAGAAAATATTAGATAATTCTATTTCTATATAATTTTTTTTTTTTGAGCATACAGTGCAACGCAAATTTCTTGAATTAATATTTTGAAAATTTAAGCACCGAAATATATTAAATTTTACTAAATATTCAGATTTAAAGATATATGCATGAAATATTTTGCTGAAAAAAAAAACATAAAAACTCCGAAATTTTTTAATTCGGTTCTTTTTTATTGCAACATATAGTTTGTGTATTTTATATTTTATGTTTTTATTAATCCAATTAAACTATAATATTTACTTTGATACTTAAATAGGAGATAAAATAAAATAAAAATATTAAATATTTTATTTAGTAGATTTATATAGATTTTTTGAGCACTAAATATACAGATTTTCTATCGCAGAAACTTATAATGTATGTTAGTGATGTGGGCTTTTAAAATCTCGATAAAATTAAGCTGATCTTTCACAAACATTTTTATTAAACTATTATATTAAGAACCTTGTTAAACTTTAGAACAGCGGTTCCCAAACTTTTTCTCTATTGTACCATCAATATACTTTTCTTAAATATACGTACCACTGCATAAAAATCAGAAATTTTTAAAATAATAAACTACATTTTTACATAGTAGTTAATTTGAAGGATGAAGTTGTTTGTTGCCCATTAAATATGTAATATTAAGTTCAATTTTAGTTAATTTTAAACGTAAGGTTTAAACGTGTTTTGAAATTATTTTTAATACTCAATATTGCGAAAAATCAGACTTCACATAAATATGATGAAACAAATGGCATCAAAAATTTCAAAGCTTTATAAGAAATTGCTTCATATTAAGACCGTCGTTGGAACCAAAAATATCTTAAATTTTGCTGTTTAAATTCAAGTTTTAAATCACCATTACAAAAAATTTCTGATAACTGATCTCTTTCTACCTCTGAAAACGCATCTAAATTTTTTTCAGAAAGAAAAAAAAAGTGGGAATTTTTAGAAAATTCAATTAAAAAAATTATTAATTTTTCATATACGAAACAATTAATGAATAAAATCAATTAGTTTGTAATAGAAGAAAATATTGTACCACTGGTCTAAGCGTAATGTACCACTAGTGGTACGCGTACCACACTTTGGGAACCGTTGCTTTAGAACATTAAAATTTTACAATTTTGAAATATCTTTAGAAGAAAGTAATCCACCAAGTCTGGAAAATTCCTCTTTATCCTAAGCATATGTTAAAAAAAAAGGTAGTTAGAATATTTAATTTCTCACGATATGATTACATTATTATATGCATATACATGTATGTTAAGTGTATGAAGGATAATGACTATAAAAACAAGTACTATCTGTCATATCATGTAGAGGATAAAATATTTTTATTTTTTTTATTTTTTTGCTATACACTATGTTTATTTATATTTATATTTTTTTTATTTAATTTTTTTCGAAATAGACAAAAACACGCATTTAAGTAAAATTTATTGTCGTAATAAAATATAAATTTTGATGTTTTTGTTTTATTTTCCGACACAATTTGTTTGACAAACATAATTTTTTTCAATATACTTTAAATATTGTATATTTTTTTATTTTTTTTTGTTGTCAAAAACAAAGAAATAAAAACTTAAATATTATGAATTAAAGCATAAGTTGAACTCTTTAAAAAAAAAAAAGTTCTATGAATGAGATATAAATTTAATTAATAACTTAAGAGAACCTAAAAGTATTAGATAAAATGTTTAAATCAGTATCTATAGATACGCTAATATTGCATATAGTATTAATGCAACTCTCTCTAAAAAAAAATAAGTTAATCATAAGATATAAATTGATAACCACGGACAACCTCAGTTATATCTCAGAGTATATAATATAAAATGAAATCAAACTGCTGTGCTAAGCTTTATATCAATTTTAATTAGAAAATTCTAATTTTTAATATAATTACCATCAGTCAGTAGATTTTAATAGTTAATGACTTTTTATTTTTTATTTTTTTATGTATAAGGCGTGGACGAAGTCATTTTTCATTTTTCATATACTGCTGCTTTTCAAGGCTTTATTAATTTTTCTTTTGTTATGTATGTACATAGGAAAAAAGTACTAAAAATTTTAATTTAATTGCAGGAGAAAAATATGATTTTTTTTTTTTTTTTTGAATTATTATTTTTATCAAACTCGATTTTCAAGAAAAAAAAAAAAAGTTTTTCAATTTATTTTTAATTAAATGTTTTATTAATGAATTCCAACAAAATGTATTCAACAAGCAAGCAACAGTATGAAAATTTCTAGAATTTTCATTATTTAGAATTTATTGCAAGGGCCAAACTTTTAATTTTAAATTTGTAATATAAAATTTTATGTGAAAAGTTAAATTAATGCTATAATTTAATTTAATTTTTAATTTTTTTGAAAAAATTATTTTTTTCAAGATTATTAAATCAGTCTGTGACGCATTATATACCAGAGAGTAAAATAAAAAAACTTAAATCACTTTCGAAATTTTCGAACGTTTTATGTGTATACTGTTTGTTATTTTCATTTTTAAAATGTGATTGAAAATAAATTTAGTGTCCTCTATTGGAATAGTATGCATTAAAATAAGTACTTTATTTGTTTCAAAATTAAAAAAAAAAAAAAAATTGTCGGATTCAATCAATGTTCTCATTTTTAAATTTTGTTATACACAAACTGACACCCTCAGTGCTTTCCAAGACTACCGAGATTGAAATTTAAGTTCATCAAAAAAATTTTAAGACTACTTTTTTTCGCTCAACTACCGCTTATTTAACTCTCTGGCTATGTATACATTAATTATGTCAAAAAAGTAAAGACAAATCTTCAATAGTATTACAAGCATTATAGTTCTTCGAAAAAAATTATCAAATTTTCTTTAATTAAGGAAATTAATGTGTAAAAAATACTTTGCCATAAAAGCTTCTACATTGAATTCGTATTCGAGAAATATATTTGTCTATAAATTTGCAAATTTTGTAATTTAAATTATGCGTAAAAATTTAAATATAATAACATTATTCCGATTAAAGTTAATATGTTTGTTATAGCGCGCAAACATTATTATTATTATTAATATTAAGAATAATTTTATATTTTCAATTCAGAAATAATTTCAAAGGCAAGCTCTGTCACTATACTCTGTATATGAAAAATAATAATAATTTTTTTTTTTTCTTAAAAAAGGGAGTCACACATAATAATAAATTCAAAAATACGTTGAAATACTGAAAAATAATAACAATAATAATAATAATACAACTTATACATACATTATAATATTATGTATGTAGTACATTCATAGATATATAGGTATAATAATGTTAAAAAACAAAACATAACATATATATGCGACAGTAATTTATGATATGCTAAATTGTATTTTAAACCATGTTTCTATTTAAATATGAAAGAGAGCAAAAAAAAAAAAAAAAAACTGGAAAGAAGACTAAAAATATTTGAAATTTGTTTATAATGTTTATAATATTTAATACAACCACTAAACATATGTGAAAATTTCTATAAATAAATAACAAAAAAATAAAAATAAAGGATGTACACTGAAACAAAAAATTTTCCAAAAAAAAAAAAATCAAAAAAACAAAACATAACAAAAAATAAAAACCTTCAGGAGAAACTGTCACAAATTCATTTATAAAAAAAGAATCCACTATTTATACATATTTATATTATGTATATCTATTTAACAAAAATGTTTGTTATTTTATGATTTTGAAATTTTTGACGAAGTGTATTTATGATAAATAACACTATTTTATTTTTTAAATTAATTTTTTTTTTGTTACAGATGTTTCAAATAAAAAATCAAGTACGTAATTAGAATTTTGTATAAGTGTTGAAAATAAACAAAAAATTAAAAAAAGACGTCCTTAAATTTGAGGGCTTAAAATGAGCAATTTTTAATTGTAATAGTCCTGGAAAATGATTACGGAAATTCAATAATATTTAAGAAAATAATAAGAAATATTTTTTTTTGCAGTTATGAAGTATAATAAGAAGGAAAATTTCTTCAAAAAAATACATTAAATTTTCCGTTAAAATTTTTCTGTGTATTATAAAAGACAAAAAATTTTCTTGAATAAAGCCTTGAAAAATATTTTTCAGTTTTACATATAATATAATATATTTTTTGTACACCTAATGTAAGAACAATTTGAACAAAAAAAAATAAAAAACATTATATATTTTTCATTTTTGAATCTAATTTTCCTTAGGTTTTTAGTATTCATTGAATGCGAGAAATAAATCATAAACCTATTTGAAAATAATGAAAAATTCTTGGATTATGAATAAAGGACAATTTTTTTTTTATATTCCATTTTTTTTGTTTTTTTTTTCTACCAAGTGAATATTATCATAAAATGGTTTAGCAGTTTCTTTTTATATACATTTTATATAAAAAATTTATGCAGGAAAAAAAAAAAAACAACCGAAAATCGAAATATAAATTCATTGGCTGTTGGTTTAACTCAAAATTCATTAATTTGAACTTTTAGATATAGATTTTAATTCAGATGAGAAATCGATATCTCATTTCTTTCATTTGTATATAGTGAAAATGAAATTGATTTTTTTTTTTTTTTCAAATATAATAGTGCAAATAGAAACTATAATCTTCCTATAATAGTGAGTTGATAAAAAGTGCGGTTGGTATTGAATAATAATTCGCATTTATCGTTCTATTTCGAAAAATTTTTAAGGAATATTATAAATGCACCCAATTCAAATGCTAAAGTTGAGTGAGATTTATGCTGGAAATAGAATTAAAAATCTAAGCCGTGAAACAGGACACGGATGGAACGACTCAAGTCAGTCCTTTTTATAATGGTAAAATTTTAATGCAGCCATAACCATAAGAATTATAAAAAATACATTTTTTTTTCTGTTTTTTTTTAATTGCACTTTTCATATAGCACAAATCATTTAAAATTTAATAATAAATATTATTATTATACAATTTTACGAATAATATTGCTATGATTAAAAAGGATAATATAAGTTCAATTTAAAATGAAATTTATTTCTGAAAACGAATTTATACACAAATATGACTATTTATTTTTATATCTATGTAATTTATATTTATTTTTTTTTTCCATTTAAGTGTTAACGATTTATCTGCATAATTAAATTAACACTAGGTATTCCATATTATATATTTCGCAGTCCAATAGTGTGTATGCATACTATATGCACAATGGTATTATACAGCATTTACATATGTTTGTTATTTGAATTCAAAAAAATAAAACATACTTTTCTCAATATGCGTATATATGAGTTTCAGATATCATCATTATAATATTATTTAAAAGTTTTCAATTTTCAAATGTATTCGAAGCGTAAATTTAGAAGTACACACAACACTATAATAAATTTATAATATATATTGCATAAAAATTAAATCATTAAGCATTAAGGCTTATTTGTTTTTAGAAAAAAAAAAAAACTTTTGTTCAAAACTTTCTAGTTTAAATTACACGCTACAGAAATTCCAAATCTAAATGCGCGTATAGGATTCGGAAATCGGCTGTATAAAGTGTGGAATAATAATAAAAATACTTCGGCATTTGCTTACAAAAACTGTGCTATAGCACACACGCACAAAAATATAAGGGTCGCAAAATAATAACAATCTAATATAATAAAAGGTGAACTCACCTCTTAAACGACCTTGACAGTGTTGGCACTCCTCTATTTATTTTTTTGAACGTACATAATAAATAAAATAACCGAATGGCTATGCAACACTGAATGCAAGGCGTACTTTGATAAAAACTTTAAAATGTAAACAAAAAAACCAAGGCGTACTTTATCAATAAAAAAATAAAGCATTCGTTTCGAAATGACTAAAAACAGGGCATAGTTACTAGGCTAGGGCCTGCACTATTTTTTCTGTGCAGGCTTTTTTCTAGTAATTAAATAACAATCACAAAAAAAAACCAGGAAGAGGAATTTTCACTTGGAAATCTGTGCTGCAAATTCCGAGTCCGAAAATTATCTTGTATGTTTTAAATATTTTATTTTTGGTTTAATTTTCACTACATTTTTTTGATATTTTTTTAAATTCTAATGATTATCTTGCAATATTAGTTATATTATAAAAAAAAAATATATGTTATGAAACTTTAAATAAATAAATATCTGTATAACATATAAGTCTTTAATTAATTTTTCTTTGATATGAGCGCTAGGAAATTATTAGCACATAGGTACGAAATACGTTAGGACGGCTCTGCGTATGAAAATTCACCGAACAGTAATTCACTGTATAGTAATTCACCGTATGACGTATTTAATCGTATACCAATTCCCCGTTTGGTAATACACCCTACGGTAATTCACCGTATAAGCAATTTACCGTATATGAATATTTCAACATATTGGTTATGAATTGAGACTTTTGAATTTGTAAATCTGGGCGAGGTTTTTTAATGTGCCAAGGGTTTGATTATTTTTTTTGTGGGGCTAAGTATTTAATCCTGTAATCCAAAATCAGGATTTAAAAAGACTGAGTGCAAAAACCGAGAAACCGCTTAAAATCGGGTTGTAGTCGGCTTGAGGTTTTCTTGAAATCCACTTGAACTCGGTTTGGAATCAGCTGGAGGTAGGCTTTGGATTAACTTTAAAACTGCTTGTTATCTGCATGTTTTAAGCCACCTTAAGTCCTCTAGAGATTTAAGTAATCATATTCTAAACCATTCCTTAATTTCATATAAAATAATAATAAAACCATTTTAAAATCAATTTTGCCAAATCCTAAATATGATTACTTTATTTCACTCAAAGCTATCTTTACTGAATTAAAGCTTTTTTTCAGCATTTTTGAATGAAAAATAAAATTGTAAGACTTGAGAGATTTAGGAAAATTTTTCTGCACAAAAAAAATAAACGTTTATAACTATTTTAAGTTATAAATTGTTCATTTACATCATAAAAGAAGTTATAAAATTTACCAACTTCTTCCAAAAAAAAAAAAAAATAAATAAAATTTTAAGTTTATTCTGTTTTTGTTTAATTTTGTATATATAACTGCCGAGATAATATTTTCTAAGGACAATGTTGCTACTGTGTAAAAAAAACAACAAAAAAAGAAAACTTAAAACCACATAAATTACTGTCTAATATTATATGTAAATTTTTTTTTTTTTTTTTTTTAAGCATAATTTAAAATAATGAAAAACCACAAAAATCTATCTAATTAATTTTAATATTTAATAAAAATTAAACTAAAATTAAAATATAAGACATTATATATAAATATATAAAATATTTTCTAATTTGAAATTTTGTGAATAAAATCACAGTTAAGTAGATTTTATGACTTTAAATTAATTCATTTCTAAATATTTTTATTAAAATAACTAACGACCAAAAGAGGTTTTCTTTTTGCTTTCTTCTTTTTACTCTATTTAAATAAAATAAAATTTTATCTTTGGATAACCAAAAAATGAAAATTATTTTTCTTAAAATATATATATGTATATAAAAATATATATCTTTTATTAAAATATATCTATATATATAATATATTTCTTAAAAATTTTCTTTATTTTTTTTCTTTAATCCTTCCTATTTTATAATCTAGAAAATTTTTACAGTAACTCTCTGTACTGTGTATATATATTATATAAACTTAAGTATGCTTTAGATACATAATATTTTCTGTATAAATTTCTATATATAGGTTCATATTTCTTATAAGTGTGATGATCCTGTTTCTAAAGTACATGAGTATACACATAATAACAAAAAGAGGATTTCACTTCTTATTTTTTTAATGAATATATCCTTATATATAAATAAATATATGTATATCAGAATGAGGATATAATTTCAAAAATGAGTATTCTATTTTATTTTATTTTTTTGACAATGAATTACATCGTTGATGATGATGATGGGTTATTGTCAGTTTCTACAAATTCTTTACTGAATTATTGAAAATTGTTGACAACAAAAATTTTTTTATTTTCTTTTAAATCAAAATAAAGTAAATACTTAAGCTTGGATGTCTACAGAACTTATGTTCCGGGGGAAATATGGTCTTTTTGCAGGATTTGTTCATATTAAGCAATTAAAAATCATGTTTGGTATTATAATGATGTATAATGAATCTTTGATTTCCTTAACTCAAATAATGAGTCAAATGGCCGCGTTCAATTTTGAAGTTATGTTTTTTAGTTTACGCAGGAAGGTCTTTCTTTTCCTATTAATTCTGATCATGGAGATAATACACATCTGCCAAGAAGCATCCTCCGGATGGTAAAAAAAATAAAATTATGATCAATAATTTTTTGACGAATTTAAAATATTTTAAATTTTATGCATTAAAATTTGTTCATTGTGAATTAAAATTATTTTGAATTTAGATACAAAATTTGTTAATACTTTTTGCCACAAAAGTAAATTTTTAAAATATTATTTTATTGATTTATCGATACACCCTATAATTTCTATATGCCTTCGCCTTCACTATGAATTCTTTTCTTTGATTATTCAAAAATTCTTCATCATTGATAAATTTTTTGGACAATTGTATTTACCATTTTGTGGGTTTATAAATTTTTTTTTTTTTTTTTGGAAAAAAAACACACAAAAATCTCTTTTGTTAAAATACCAAAAAGTGATGTAAAGAATGACATTAAAAGTTTGTTTAGTATTACACGATATGATTTTAAGTATAAACTTTATAGAGACTTATATTCAAAAGAATAATATTTAATTTCTCTGTTCTGACTTTTTGATCTTTTGGGAAAAGTAAAGAAATTACATTAATTAAATAGGGATTAGATAGTTTCAGATAAAAATGAGAATAAAAATAATAAAAAAAAAAAAATATAGAAATTAAAAAAAAAATATATTTTTTAAACTATTCATATAAATTATCTGGATTTACTGACTGCTTTACGAAAGAATAAGCTTTAGAATGAATTAGTGATAAATATTAATTTTATAAGATTATATACTTGAAATAATATCCAGTTTTTTTTTTTTTTTTTGTGTAATAAAAAGGATGAAATGAACATGATTATAATATAAATATAGATTTAAGGATTTTTAGTATATTAATTAACTGATTAACTGATTTTAGTTGTTCAAGCGATATGTACACACAGGGTGAAAGCTGTATATATTTAAATGGTCAAATTGTATATTTGAAAACTTTCATCATTTTACTATGAGTATAGATCTTTCATATGTTAATAATTATACATCTAATCGAATGAAATTTTTAGGATTGAAAAGCTCATATTGTTGACTCGATAATAAATTAGTTAAATAAAAGAACTCAATGAAAATTATAAGAATTTTTTGATTTAATTTTTAAAATAAATTTTTTTATAACATTGATTATTAAAACTCTTCATTTAAAAAAGAAATTTGGGTTAAACAAAATAAATAACCAGAAATATACAAGATTCATTTTAAAAGTTGATTTCCAATTTTCTGTACCTAAATTATATTATATATGTGTTTGTTTATTTATTATATGGATATACACCAGTTGAATAAATTTTACCATAGAATATTTTTGTTGCCTATTTTGAGTATATTATTTATTAAGTAAACAATGTTATAACGAAATGTTTCAACTAATTCATAAAAAAATCCTTGGATTGTAAAATTAAGTAAGTATTAATATTATTAAAATACTGACGTCCTTAAATTATATAGAATTTATTTTATTTAATAATTGTTATGAATAATCTTATTTTTTTTCTTTTATTTATCTTATATAGTTAATAATCAATTATTTTAGCTATATTATTCGTAGTTTTTTTCTAGAATATTAATTTATCAAAAAATACTAAATTTTAATTTAGAGTATAAATACATACGTATGTGTAATATTATATTTTTTAAAGGATCATTCAAAAAATTAATTTTTATTATCAAAAACTATTCTGCTTATTGTGCTCTATAAATGCTAATCATAAGAAATACTAAAAGATATTTGAATAGATTTAAGTGAGAAGAAATGAAGATGATGATTATATTTTTGTGATATGTAAATTAGAAATTCTGGTCATATCCTTTTTTTTTCCGAATGCAAATTAACAGCCTGAAATTAGTTTTGATTAGAGACAATTTATATAAAAAAAAAAAAATCATAAGAAATAAACAAAATTCATATATGTATGTTTTTAGTGATTTTAAAGACTAAGAAAATTATGCAAATTTTTTTTTATCTAAACATTACATATAGAGTATATTTTATGTAATATGCAATATTGTTAGAAATTATTCATACACAGAGAAACTATATAGATGTAGGATTGATTTTTGCCTCTAGATAAAATTCTCCATATTTAATTGAAATTTAAATTTTATTCCCCTTAATTTTAAAATTGAAATTTTGGTCGTCTCTATTTTTGGAACATAAAATTGAGATTTTCGTTATGTTCGTGCTATGTTAATTTAATGAACTTTTAATTTCCAAATTAAAGTTTCCATTTTAATTAGTGAAGTCTTCATCATCTGTCATTAAATAATAACATAAAACTCCATTTTTTTTATAAACATGTCGAAAGAAATTTGAAAAATCAAAATTAGAAATATTCTCATAATTTCTATCTAAAACTTTCCAATTATAACGATTCTCTGATAATTTTTTTTTTGTGTAGCATCAATATTATAATAAATATTGATAAAAAATTCTAATGGACTAAGTATAATAAAGTGTGTTTAAAAAAAAAACCCTTATCTTATATTCTAATCTCATTTTACTTTAATTAGATAAAATTTAAAATTTAATTTTAAAGATAATAGTTTGCATATCCATTTTAAAAACATATATATATACAAAAATTATATATAGTTTTCCTATAATATTAACATATAAATACTTTATGTGCAGAGAGTACTGTATTGTATATATTTGTATACGCTTGAAAATTTTCAAAATATATCTATGTTACACACAAATTTGATAAATATATAATATCAATAGTATAATAGTATAATGGAGGATAGTTTTATATACATAAACATGTATAATTATGTATAGGATAAGGTATTTTCCTAAAGATTTTCCTATCTAATGAATAAATTTGTGAAAATTATTTCTTTATATATGAAAAATCTCTAATATCATCATTTTATGAAAATTTTTGGGGTTTTTGAAATAAAACTAATTTCAAAAAATAATAAATAATGATTTTCTAACAAATTTATAATATCTTACAATATTTTTCTTTATTTTTGTTATTTTTTTTTTTGTTTTCATCGTATATAACACATATATGTACATTAAAAACATTAAGTACATTGTTATATATGTACGTACATATGTGTAGTATATGCACTGATATTATTAACATAATAAAATTTAATTTTTATGATTATTATTAGTGCTATTGTAAAAGGGCGATTAAATTCTTGCAGAAAATATAACGAAAACATAAAAAAGGATATAATAATTTTGTTAAAGTTTTTGAAATAACGTTTGATTAGATATAATATAATTTCATTGATCCTTGTTATTCTTAATTCAAAATTATAACATAGAGAATATCCAATAAATAAAAAAAAAACTTTATATATATATATGTACATGTATATATAAAGGAATTGATATTATGAATAATTTTTAGGAATTTTGAATTAATGTGCAGGAAATGTTTGTCTTTATTGAAAAAATTATAGTTAAATCTGGAAAAATTGATTTTTTTTTTGTGTCATTAGCTTTATGCGGATCGATCACAGCTAATACCGCAAAGTAATTTAGAGCTACCGTTAAAACCGATTTTCTGCGTTATTTCTTATTTATTTTAAATAAAAATAATAAAAAACGCAAGATATTAATTTTACTAATTTTTTGTAAAAAGAATTTTTTAAAATTATTTCATGATTAATTAGAAAACTTAATTTATTTTTTTTTTTGCTTCTAAAAGAATTGACTACATCACAAAATAATTTTTATGTTTCTTTTTCACAGCGTTTCTTTTGCATCGAAATTTGGTTTTGCTGCATTTTTCTGTCGCAATCATATTATAAAAAAAACAAAAGCAGTTGTTTGCAGTTGATTTTTTTTGCTTTCAGGTAAAATTAGCTGTGAACAGGTTTCCGGAACATTCCTTCAAAAATTGCTTTGCGGTATTAGCTGTGCTCAAGGCATTAATCATGCATGATTTAATTAATTAATTAAATAATTTTTTAAATACTTACCAAAAAAAATTAAGTTTTTGGGATCTTGTTTTCCAATCGCTAAGCTGAAATAAAATAAAAAAATTTGAAAAAATTAGAAAAAATAAAATAACAATTTGATCATTTTGTTTGCCACTATAAATTTTGTTAAAATTTTGAAACTTGTAAAAGTATCTTAAAACATAACTTAAAATTAAATGATAGTCGAATCTGATAGATACAATTTCTTTTTAATAAGAAAATAATTTCACTATTTGATAAAATATATAATTTCCGAATATAAATTTGGTCAATTTTGAAGTTCATATGTTTCTTTAAAATTTAATCGAATTATTTTAAACATGCTATGGATATCTTTGTCTAAAAGAAGTCCACTTAAATAAAACTTTTAATAAAAATCAAAATTAGTAAGATAATAACAGAACCAAAAGATAATAACAGAACCAAAAGGATTATTTATAGTAATACGAAATGTATACAGTACAATCTAAGTACATATATAATTTTTTTGTTCACATGAATAAAAAATTTTCTTCTATAAACCCTATACATATGGGTACAATCGTACATATCGTACAATCGTATATAGTTGAATAAAAGATAACGAAATTATGGAAATTTTTCATTCAATTTTACCTCAATTATCTTTTGTAATTGAACAATTACTATTATAGGCGTAGCAAAACAATAAAATTGAATTTTATTTTTTTTTATTTTCAGGACTTTCAATTTTCGGAAAAATTTCACTATATATAAAGAGAGAAATGCATAATATATGCGTATATCCTTGTACTATATTGTATTACTTGAATGTTCTGATGATGATGATGATGATCATGTAAAAATACTGAAATAATGAAATTATTTATTTTTTTTTCATTTTTTTTACATTCCACATTACTGCACTACTGACTGGTGCGTCAAAATATTGTAAATCGGATATATTGTACAATGTTTCTGTAAATTCTCTAAAAAAAAACTAAAAAGGTTGTGTTATATTTTTTTTTTTGAACAAAAAATTGACGCAATAAGTCATATTAAGTTTTAGTTTTTTTTTTTTTTTTTCTTGTTTTTCTATACATTTCTACATTATAAATATTAGCTGTAATGAAAGTTCAAGCATACTTGTAATGGGTTATAAGGATACTTAAATACACATAGTTTTAATATTTTTTTTTTTTTTGTTAAAACACATTACAAGTATAATTTTTAATTTTTTTTTTTTTTTTGCGTTTTTTCCATGAAAAAAAAAAGTAAAAACATAAATTCTCTCAGGATGTGCGGATATCAAAAGGTCTTAAAAAATTAAAATTGCTTGTAATATCCTGTGATGTTTTAAAATTCTCATTGCAAGTGCACATCACATATATTATATATATATATATCTATGTATATACATTATATTTGTGTTCATATGTACGTATATACAAAATAATATGTATATACATGTGTAAAGAGATAACGGAAGCAAAAATGTTGCACGCAAGTAACCGTAATAAAAACCTTATTGCAGATTGTAGTCAAAGAAATTACGCGCCATTTTATTATAAATAATTCTTGGAGGAGTTTTTTCTTTTTAGTTTTTTTTTTTTTTTTTTTTTAGTTTTTCATTCTGAACAGAAATATATCCATTTCCGCGAATTTCTTTTTAAAATTATGCTTCATTTTAAAAATACAATTTTTTTTTTTTTTTTGATAAAGCTCTTCATTTGGATGGAATGAATTTGAAGCTTTTGTAAAAAATAAATATATTAGTTTTGAATTTCGAGAAAAAATTATTTATGTTTTCTTTTTTTTTTTCGATGAAAATTATAGAATAGGTTTTCTTAAAGTTTTGATAATCAGACGAAAATTTTATAATTCAGTGTTGGTTTTAGTGGGATCGATTTTTTTTTTAGATCAGAAATAACTTTCAAGTGCTGAAAAAAATATTATATTATAATTAAAAACTTTGATCAATATAATTTTTGAGTTTGTAATTATTTAGATCAATTATATATTTAGAAAATGCTATTCCATCGTTTTATAGTTAAAAAATATTGTAACTTTTTCCACAGATAGGCTTGAACTGGGTATGAATCAATTTATATAAAATTTCAATTAATCCTCTTAGTGTAAAGTGTCCTGAATTATAGTTTCAGGTAATACTTTGTAACAATGTTCTTAAATTAAGGGGAAATTAATATTTGGAAATTATTTGTAGGATCTCGTGGTTTATGTCAAGGTTTTCTTTCTGTTTGAATATAATATAATATATATATATATATAATAACAATTTCTAGTTAGGTAGTATGTTAAATTTTTTATACATTATTTTTGTTTGTGGAAAATGGATTTTCTTTACTTTTTTATTATTATTATTATTTTCATTTTTTTTTTTTTAAACTTTGTATCTAACTTTATTATATACGATTTTATTAAATGCTTTAGAATTTTTCCTTGAAAATACGTACATAAGTTACATTTATAGTCCGGAAAGGATAGCAGTAGTTATAGAATAAAATTTATATATACATACATATATACGAAAAAAAGAAAATTATTTTTTCATGGAGGATAAAGTTTGATTTATATAACAAATGCACTTACTTGAAAGTGCACATATTATTAGTATAAATTTTTAAGGGTAATGCGTTGGAATTTTAATATAAAAAATGTATGCATTAAAAATTAAAGCTTCAGCAGTTTTGAATAAAATAAATAATAATAATAGAATAGGAAAAAAAAAAAAATATATATATAAATAAAATTTCACGATTTCAAAATGCTGATGCAGATTTTGTTGAATATCATTTTTGATGTTGGGAGTGTGGGGGGCTTTATAATTCTGGAAAATAAATATGATATATACCTATATATTTTTTTTGTATTAATCATATAAAATGATAGACTGTTGAATGCGGGAATTCTTTTTTTTATGAATATACATAAATTAGATTATAAGTATGGGGAATTTTCGTTTTTTTTTCTTTTTTTTTGAAAAGGTTATGTGGCACGAGCTTTTTCTTATTTCATAGCCTAAAATTATTGAAATATTATTTCTCAAATAATATAAAGGAAATTTATTTTATTAAAAATATTTTTTATGCATATATATTTTCTAATGAAATTTTATAAAATTATATATAAAAAAAAATCATTTAACACAAAGGTTTGCATAATATGCTCAAAATATATGTCCAAAATTCTATCGAATTTATAACTGAGGGTTTGTAATGTTAGAAGAAATCAATAATACAAATTAGTTTGTAATAAAAAAAAAAACAACAATTCTGTGGCAAAAAGGCACAATAGCTTATATCGAAAAATGTTATTTTGAGAAATCTGCATTTAAAGTTTTGAAAATGGTTAAGAAAACAGTTTATAATGCAATTTTGTTTTTTTTTAAATAAATATAAATTTTTAATTTGAGCTATTTCAACGCCGATTAATGAAAAAATTTGGAAAAAAAAAAAAAAAAAAAAAAATTCCAATTTTAAAAAGAGAAATTTAACTTAAGTCGACTTACGTTACTTTGCCTTTTTCCACAGAATTTTTCTTAATATTGTGACGATAAATAGTTCGAAATTGAAATATTAAATAATGTTGGTGTAGTTTGAAAAATATTAGGTTTATGTATATTAAAGAATTTTGTCGTGAATAGTTTAAGAAATAAAAAAAAAAAAACCAAAACTATAGGCAAGCTTTAAATTTTCATATAGATATGTAAAATATACTTATATATAATATTTTAAAAATTATTTCCATACAATAAGTTGTAAGAAGGACAAAAAAATATGTAAATAATTTAGCAAAAAAAAAAGAAAAAAAAGAAGGAAATTCCATATAATGAAAATAAAAGTTTACAATAGAAGGATAAAAATGTTTATGATGCACATGTAAAAAAAAAAACGAAAAAACTTTATGTATAGAAAAAATTAATTATAATTCGGTACAATCCTCTATATCTCTGTAACATAATATACATATGTATATAGTCCAAAAATTATTTCTGTATTTCAATTTTGGTCGCCCACTAGACATAATTCAATCAAAATTAAAATTTAAAGTTTGAAGTTTTCTGTTCATCATTTCATATTAACTTTTTTTTTAATTTTTTTTAATTTTATTTTTTCAATTCTATCAGAACTTTATCTACAAAAAAAAAAAAAAACAAAAATGATGAAAATATGCACAAAAAAAAAAAAAATTAAAGTCGGAAGCAACAGCGGAATTCATATTTAAATTAGCTTTATGCGATCTGCATAATAGTCGTCGTCACTTTATATACAAAATTTATTAATATAAAAATCACGTAATCAAAAAAAAAAAAATTGAATTTTATATTTATGATTAAGGGCAAAAAAAAATAAAAAAGAATAAAATTAGGTATTAATGCCATTTTGTAAAATTTGAAGAAAAAAAAAAAGTTTTAATTTTAATTTAAATGTTTCACAAAATTAATTATGTTTCGAATCTATCTATATTATATTTTTATAATATTTGAAATTTACAAATATTATTTAATAAAAGTTTGTTCTGTATAATGAAGTTAATAATCTTTTAGATTCAATACCTAAAAAAAATTCTTGAGTCTCATTATTATCTTACAAATATTTCAAACAATAATAATTATGTAGCTAGGTCATATCGAATTAGTGAGTAATTAAAGCAAGATTAGTCACTTTCAGAAGCTTATTCATTACTAGAAAAAAACAATAAAACCTATAATTCTACTACAATTCAGTTCATTTGCTATGCATTTTTGCGGGATTAAATATAATAAATTAAACAATGAATGTAAGATTTTGAGCGAATTCTGCATGAAAATAATTTCAGTTTTAATTATAAATCTTCTGATATATTTTTAAGCTGTTTTTCTACCGAGTTTATTTTTTCAGTAAAGAAGTTTTAGCGTCATTAAAAATTAGCTTCGTAAAAGAAAATTAATGCTATTGTCGAAGTAATTAATAAGTTTTCTTGATAATTGCGAACTTATAAATTCCAGACTTAGTTTTTTTTTTGCATTTTCACATAAAATACTTAAGAAGGCGTTTAAAATTCATTGCTTCTGTATTAATAATAATGTTGCTAAAAATTATAAAATTATGAATGCATATTTTATTATTATTTTTTAAATTTTTTTTTTTTTTTTCTACTATGACTGATAATAATTATTATTGTTGAATAAAAATATTGAATAGGTGGACAATAATATTGAAAATTGGAAAAATAATAGTGAAAATTATTTTCATATCCTTTCGGCATAATAAATATTTACGTTAATGTATATATATATATTTGTACACATAGTACCTACATACATGCAATTTATTTATTTATTTACTTTTCAATTTAACATTCATTAACAAAAGTACATATAGTACCTACCTACATTTATACTGAAATAGAAAATAAAATTTTTTGAATGAGAGAAAATTTTCAAAATTTTGGTCATGTTGATATTTTAATTATGAAATCGTTTATTTGCGGAAACAATGTTGAATTGCGGATGTTTAGGTTAAAATAATTGCTATATTTATATTCTAAAATTTAGAGTTTTTAGAGAATGAAAAGAAATATTTTATTTTTAAATTTATATAAAACTGGAGGGCTGTGGAATTAAAGTAATGCATTTTTTTTTATATACATATTTAAACTATATGATATTAAAGGGTAGCCACTTAATTTTATGTTTATTGATTATTGGAATATATATATAATTATATAGTGTTAGTTACTTTAAAAGAAATTAAATTTAAGCTTTTAAAAATAATATTATTATGAAAATTTGTTGCTGATCTAAAATGGTTTTAAATTAAGTAAATCTAAGTTTAAGGAAAAAGTTTTAAAACTCATGAAATTTTTAATCCTCCGTTAAAATGTAATTATGTAAGTTTAATTATTTCGTTGAGTTTTTGTGACAAACAATAATATTTTTATTTACTTTGCAAGGCTTAATTACTAGCTATCATGTTCTAAGTCTAAATATAATATTCATAGAAATATAATTCTTAGAACTTATATACGAAAAATATTATTATACTAGAAAAAAGCCTGCACAGAAAAAATAGTGCAGGCCTAGCCTAGTAACTATGCGTTGATTTTTGTCATTTCGAAAAGAATGGTTTTATTTTTTTATTAATAAAGTACGCCTTGATTTTTTTTGTTTATATTTTAAAGTTTTTATCAAAGTACGCCTTGCATTCAGTGTTGCATAGTCATTCGGTTATTTTATTTATTATTTACGTTTAAAAAAATACAGGAAAGTGCCAACACTGCCAAGGTCGTTTAAGAGGTGAGTTCACCTTTTATTATATTAAATTTTATTATTTATTTTTTTAAAGAGCTTTTTTTCTTGGAAATAAATTTGAAGAAGTCGTCCAGGCTAACATTATAGTTATTACATTTATAAGAAAATTAAGGATTAAATTTATTATATGTACTATACATACCAGTTATTCTCAAAATTAATAAAAATTATCTTCAAAATGACAGTTTTATATTTACATAGTATTACCTTGAAAAGCAGATGATGAAAATTATTTCGTTTTTTCATTTTAAATATTTTTATTTACCTAACGAGCTTAATTAAAAACAAAATCTTAATATAATATTCATAAAAATATAATTTATATAGAACTTGGTATAAAATTTATATCTGATTATTATTTAGATTTGATTTTTTTAAGTAGTTGTTTTTCTGAGAATTACATCTGAAGAAGTTGTTCACGCTAACACTGTAGTTATATTTGCATTTATAATAAATTTATAACGATTAAATTATTATATGCGTGTACAAGTTATTCAGCACAAAAATTAAGAAACAATATCTTGAAAATAACAATTTTCTGTTTACATATAGTTTTACCTTTACGAACAGATGATTAAAATTTTTATGCTTTTTTTTTTTTTTTTGAGAGAATAAAAACTTTTTTTTTTGTTTTGTGAAAAAATATTTAAATTATCTTTGAATATACAGTCATACTAAAAGAAATAGTGTTAAAGTTTGAAAGACACCCACTCAGATTTTCTGAGAAGAAAATATTTTTTTTTAATGTTATATTTTCGCGCGACACGTACAGTGTATATATACGAAAAATATTCCCAAAATTCCAAAGCAATTTAAATTAATTGAATTTTAGAATAAACTTTCTCATCATTATAATAACAATAATTTTCAGTTTTTTTTTTTTTTTTATATATAATGTTATAATCTTTAACATAATTATTTAAGTGCAAAAATTTTTGAACTAAAAGAACACATATTGAATGAAAAATTAAAAAATAAATATATACTGTATCTGTATATATTCTGAATATATATAAAAATAAATATAAATATGAAGAAAAAGTAGAAATTCATTATATGATGAAAATTAAAAGTTTTTCTTTTAAAAATATAAAATCTGAGCTCTAACCGTAAAGTGTTTTTAGGTAATTAAATAATATTTTACCTTAAATTTAATTTTTGCCATATATAGAAAATTCATAGATTGCGTTTTAAAAAGTTAGATTATTATTATTATTATTATTATTTTTTTTATTTTTTTTAGTTTTTGATATACCTAAATAGTTATGTTGCATTTACATCATCTCTAATTGGGGAAAAATATTTGTGTTAGAGTACGATTCAAATCACTTGAGCAATCCGTTATGCAAAGCTTTCCCTTTCCATTACAAAATTCCATACAAAATTGCATGAGCTTTTTTTCTTAAATAATTTCCCCTAAATTTTGTATGGAATTTTGTAATGGAAAGGGAAAGCTTTGCATAACGGATTGGTCAAGTGATTTGAATCGTACTCTAGTAAATTGATTCTTAAAATCCAATATTTAAGTCCACAAATTAATTGACGAATATAATGTTATTTTCGGTATTTTTTATGTGTTAATAGTATAATCTAGACCAACGGTCGGCAAACTATGACCCGTGGGTCACGGGGTGACCCAAAGCATCATTTCATGTTACCCGCTTCGAAATTTTGAAGTGGTTCCCAAATCAATGAATATAGTTTTTGCTTACAACAATTGCATATAAAAATTTTTTGTTTACAACAATTGTATATAAAATAGAAAGTTTTCCCAGCAATTGTTTTTGTAAGCCTTAGATAATAAATAAATTAACTTTTAATTTAATTATTTTTTTTTAAATTGCTTTCATATAAAATTGCCACTGACCCACTATAAGTTTAAAAAAATCTCATCTTAGGCGAATTTTACCCACGACCAAAAAAGTTTGCCGACCGCTGATCTAGACCATAGTTTCTCAACGTTTTTGAATCCGCGGACCACCATAAATTCAAAAAAGTTTTTGCGGACCACATAAACATTAAACTAAAATAACTTATGCTTATCAGTATATAATTGATTATTTGATTTGAGAAAAAAATCTATTTTAGTAATAACCAATATTTAAAAATACCAAAGACAATATTAATATAACTAGTTCTGCACTTCATGTATAAAATTAAAAACCACAAGTTGTATTAATTGTCAATGTTTACTACGTTAAAAAAATATTTTCTTAAACTTATGTGTAAATTTCTTTAAAATATATGTAGGTATATGGCCTTTTTCAAGTGTGATTGTTTATGCATATATTTTGTATGTATATATGTATGTATATATGTACATATATAGTTTCACAGAAAAAATATTTTTAATAAGAATTAAAAATCGAATCCGTTATCTTTGTAGCTAACCTAACTGACATTGTAAGAAGTAGACCGTCATTAAAAAAACATTTTGTAGTTCTGAAAAAATGTTTGTTTTTAATTTTTTGTTTATGAAAAAATATTGTAATATATTGTAAAGTATGTACTTTAATATTACCATTTCAAATGCTAATATGAACAGCAGAAAATTTTCGCGGACCACCAAAAAAATCTTCACGAACCACCAGTGGTCCGCGGACCACTGGTTGAGAAACTATGATCTAGACTATCTAGAGATCCTTTCATTATATTAGAAGCAACATTCTTGATTCTAATTTTAATAATTATTTTATTAGGAAAGTTTATATTGTACAATAATTAGAAAAATCTTTCATATTTTGCGCAAAATAAAAAAGTTCTAAGTTTTCATTAAAACATAAAAAAATTTCAAATTAAAACAAAAAAAAGATATTTTCGTTTACATTTTAGTGTAGTGAATTTAATTATCCTGTAATAAAGTATATAATAGGTATATGTTTAATTAATATTTGCGTGTATAATTCCTACTAAAAACAAAATAAAAAAAGTGTGTAAGTAATAAAAAGAAAAACTACACTCGTAATGACATTGCTCATTTCATTTTGATTTAATTTCCATAAAAAGTTTATCTTTAAATCTTTTATACACATAGGTAAGTATTTATTATCAAAATTTTCAGATTTAATTTTTAGATTAATGTGTAATATTTATAATAAATGATTTTCCTTAAAGCAAGGGAAATTTAAATTTAATTTTTACCTTAAAAAAGAAAGAAGCTTTGATATTTCTTTTAATAGAGTAAATTTAATATAGCTTTAAAATAGTCGCTATAAGTCAATTACATTTATAACTTATGTAATGCGTTTAATTTACAATTTTGACAATTGTAGTACTATATGAATTTCAACATTTGTAGTACTATAATAACATGTTGGGGAACATATACATAGCATGACGAAAGATGAGCTTTATGTACAAGCAAAAGGACAAGCTTGAACTTTTAAAATGTTGTGAACATATTTGTTTTGATCCTGCATATAATATAGATGCAATTAACTTCCAGCTACTTCATACATTTTTTATATTGATTGCTTCAAATACATTACAAAAAATTGTTGTATATCATTTTTATATTTATTTAAATTAAT
Organism: Hybos culiciformis; assembly: GCA_964007475.1. NCBI lineage: Eukaryota > Metazoa > Arthropoda > Insecta > Diptera > Hybotidae > Hybos > Hybos culiciformis. The sequence goes on from OZ023274.1 coordinate 28,702,129, forward strand.
ATATCTATATAATACATATAATATACCTACTTTCTATTATTTCGTTATCTGAGAATTTTGTTATATTGATCGTACAGAAATTTTATATAAATTGAATAATTTGGCTAAAACTGAGGTTTAAAGGAGATTCATTGTAACTCTTAGAGAATGACAAATAGTTCATTTTATTTTGCCTCGATGTTTTTTTTTTTTTTAAGTGTTTTATACATACATAGATCCTTTTATTTTTTAAATTTATTTTTTATTTTATTTTTTGCAAACACATTCGTTACAATGTTTTTTTTTTTTTTTTTTTTTTCATCCTTTATAGGTTCTGAGGCATTTTATTTAAAATATTTGCGAAAAAATAAATGAAAATGGAAAATTGTAAAAGTCATATCCTATTAAATGGGAAAAATATCTTTAATAAAAAAAAAAAAAAAGAAAGTATTTTGAGTTAAAACAGAAACACTTTAACAAATTGGTAAAAAAGAAAAAATTTTGAATTTAAATTTTGTATCTTTTCGTGTTCTGAAACAAAAAATATTAAAAAAAACCCCTAGAAGCATGGAACTAACTAATATGGCTGGCAAAAAAAGCGTAAATTGGTAATTCATCGACTTTGCGATAAATTTTATTTTTTTTTCATCCTTATTATTATATAATTGTTCAAAGTGAATGATGTTAATTGGTTGGATAAAAAAAAATGTAACCTTCATAAAAAATTTTAAATGAAAAGTTTTCATTTTTCTTCATTTCGTACATAAAATGAATTTTCCGATTACAATATGAGAGGCAATTAAAACTCACTTGTGTTATAATTTGATCAAAATTATTAACTTGATTCAGTTATTTCAAGTAAGTTCAAATGTCTCAAATTTAAGAACAATACGAAGACACGCTTTCATTCAGTAATTGAATCGTTGAATAATACTTCTAAGTTTGGGTTTCAGTTTGAGTTTTAAGAATATCGTGCAAAGCTTTTGAGAACTTTATTCTATACAGTTTATATCAAATCGTTCTTTGACTGTTTTAGAAACTTCTTTAGATTTAGATTTCAAAACCCAAGTTTTGTCAGGTGTTAGAATGAAAATGAATAAAAAAAAAAAGAAGAAAATAACAAAAAAAAATAAATAAATATATACTGAAACATATTAACTCATTCTGTACTGTTGCTTCAGGAAATATATGAGTGGTACTTTAAAAAGGACATTTTGTTTTATATAAATAAATATAAATTTTTTTTTTAGCCTTGTTAAAGTTCTAAATGGGTCTAGATTGTACATATATAAATATATTTATATAATTTTTTTTTTTATTTTTGTTCAGATAATATCTCTCGAAAAAGATATGTTAAGCAATTTCTTATATGAAATAATATATATAAAGCTATAAAGAAAATAACATTTTAAGTTGAAAATTTATGCATGTCCATTTATTTAGTTAGCTTAGTATGTTGTTGGTCTTCCCTAAAAAAAAAAAAAAAAACAGAAAAAAATAAATGAAAGAAATAATGTGTTTATATAAAATATAAAATTGAAATTTGTTCGATTATAAAATAAGGAAGCGTTGAACTGAATACATTGCAAGAATGACACTTTGATTATCGATATTCTGAGCTATGACAGCTCTATTATACATTATAGTATTATAATTTTTTTTTTAATATGTCTAGGAGGTGCAATTAAATAGAATCATATGTATATTATTTTACGAACTACAAACTATAAGCAAGAATAATAAAGGGAATAAAATAAATTCGAGTAATTTCAGTTTTTAAATCCTATTACAACGACTTAATCCTATTAAAACGACTTAATGTTTTCTTTCATTTGCAGCAAGAAAAATAGTTTTCTGGAATTTAACTTTTATATATAAAAATATATATTCACAATTTTTAATTAGGCATCTGGTTATAACTTCTATATTACGTAATAACAATTTGACACAGACAGCTCTTAGTTAAACATTTAGATTAAGAGAGTTAGAAAAAAAATAGAAACTTTCACTTCAACGAGTTGTCTGTTCTTATAATATGAAAAGTAAAATTTGTTCGCATGCGAATTTTTTTTTTTTATTTGACTGAACATCCAAGTTATCTTAAACAATTTTTTTTTCTTCTTCCTTCTTGGCCTCAAGAAATGAAAAATTTAAGTGGGAACTTTTATGATTTTAGATACGCTATTTAAACACATATACGCATGAAATGGAATTTATATCTTTATTGATAAAGTAGATCAAATTAAGGGGCTACTTGAAAAAAAAGAAAGAAATATAGAATCACTAGTAAAAATAAACAAAAAAAAAAAAGGGTGAACTATAATATATGTACATACATGTACACAATATAGTATGTACAAAAAAAAAAAAAATTAAGCAATTTATAAAAATAACTTCAAGTAAATTACTGTTTTGAAACAGAAATTTATGTGTTATTTTATTTTATTATTTTTTTATGTTGTTCTTTATTTTTATTTTTTTTTTATTTTACAGAAAAGATAAAAAATAATTATACATATTTTTAATTTGAAATATTTTTAGGAAAGTTTTAATTCTAAAAAATGACATATATGTATGTAGATAAATATTACATATATACTTTATAAATGTATAAATAATATATAATATCATTTTTTTTAACATCAAAAGTTTTTTTTTATTGCAAAAATTTAGTAACAAATTTTTTTTTCAGCATTTTAAAACACAAGTTATTAATTAAATTCACATTTTTAGTATTTTTTACACGGAAAAAATTTGTGTTGAAAAAATTTCTTCAATTTAACGTCTTGCGAACTTCTACGAAAACATAATTTTACATTTATTTAGATTTTGAAATATGAAGACAAAATTCTGTTTCCATTCTTTGTTTTTTCATCCTTAAGAGTTAAGGAAAAATTAGCTTACTCTATCTCAAACTAAAATTTCCCTGACGTCTTTAGTTAGTCATTAATTTCGTTATAAATCTATGACTTCATGTTGGTAATAAAAAATATTACTTACTTAAAAGTAATATGAGCCGTTTATTTTGAAAGTGGTTTAAGTCCATTTTTCAAAAAAAAAATAGTTAATGATAACAATAAGCACAATAGTATATATTCTTTTTATTTATAAACAATTTTAGTCACTTGAAAATTAGCTTATGGAAATATTAATGTATATTTTTAAATCAATTCAAACACAAAACCTTAAATATCTCAATACAAGAACAAATGGACTTAAACCACTTTCAAAATAAACGGCTCATATAGTATATCACACCATGTAAAAACTATGTATATCATTGGATAGAATTTAATTCTAAGTATAAAAATCTTTAAAACATAATTTATATCAACAACATAAATTTGTTATGGAAAAAATTTGAAAACATAATTTAAATTTTTTTATAGTTGAGAATACAAGAATGAAAATGAATAAAAGACATTAACTTTTAATAACTTTTGTGCTATCAAGTCGAAATGAATTTTTTGGCGGTAAATGTATATGTGTAACATTTATATATATTTATCATTCTTACTATTATAAAAATGTAACATCAACAATATCAGAATTTCCACCCTGTTTCACTAACCCGAAAAAAAAAAAAAAAAATGCAACATTTCTAAATCCCACAAAAAAAGTGAAAAAAAAGGAAACAGATTTTTATTTTATTTATTTTTTTTTTTTGAAAACACTATTGTCAAATTCAATTTTCTTTTTTTTTTTTCAAAGTAAATTTTCTTTTCTTGTTTGTAGATTTCCCTTGATGACAATGAGGGGTACTGTTCTGCTACTTTTTTATTTATTTTTTTTTTGTTATTGTTGTTATATACGGTTTTATGTGTATAATTCACATTATGTTTTGGGATGAAAATTCTTTTTTGGCAACAGGTAGAAAAATATTGTGGCGAAATATTTTTCGGTATTAAAAAAAAAAAAAAAATACATATACTTTTTTATTATTCAGGATTTTCAACAGGTGAATAAAAGATTTAAAAGCAATTTTTTTTTTTTTTTTGGGGAAAAATGAAGAAAATATCTTCTTTTTTTTTAATACATATTTATATTATGTACATATATAAATTTTTTGTATTGTTGTTCTTTTACAAATATCTTTTAGCTAAAAAAAAAAAAATTATATACTTGGAAAAATAAAATTTTAAAATATTTAACTGATTTGCTTTTTTCAGTGTTAGTTTTACTTTTATTATTGTTTTTTGATAGAAATTTAAATTTTAAATGGAATTGCTAAATAAAGCATTACATATTAATGTTTTGTTTTTGCAAAAGTCTACATAACAACAAGAATAAAAAAAAAAACATTTCTAAAAAATAATAATAAGAAAACAAAATAAAATTTCAGATTCTAAATTTAAGTTTTGTTTTTTTTTGTTATGTTTTTCTTTATTGACAACTAGAGGATTTAGTTAATATTATTCACATTGTATAGTTAGAAGGAAAAAAGAATTTCAGCTTGTGCAATATTTGGATAAAATTCTAGAATTTCAAAGTTCTATACAATAATTTTGATAATGTGAGCATACATTTTTATATATATATGAGGCCTATAGACATTAAAATAGTATATGTTGGACAAATGGTAATGCTAGATTCAAGTTTGAACAATATGTATATATATTAAATTTTTTAAACAGTATTTATATAATTTTTGGAATAAAAATTTCTTTTTGACATAAGAAGGACTCAGCTGTGCGTGTTAATTAATTGCTCTTACGCAGACATTAGACTGGATAGTAAACTGGATAGTAAACTGATCATTGTATGGTATGTGTTTTTTATCTGTGTTTGTAAGAAGATAGTTGATTGAGTGTCTTTTTACTATCCCGATGTTTTCATTTTTTTGTGTTAAATTTTTTTTTTTTTTTTTAGTACAGTGATAGCATACAATTTTTAATTTTGTATTGTTAAAGTAAAAAAAAAATATTTGTTCTTTTTTTCTGACTGTGACTATCCAGTCAACTATCTTCTCAACTGTCTTGATTTAAATCCTGCTAGTAGAGAAGATAGTAAATTGACAATTAATAAAGTAATAAAATTTCACCAATACATTCAACTACTATCTTCATCAAGATAGTAAAAAAATCCAGTCTAACCTGGGGGTTAGAGAGAATTTAAAATAATTTATGCTTTCATTGAAATCGACAGACGATAAATTTATTATAATCTAATTATGTCTATAATACATGCCATTCTAAAGTTTTATATATTCAACTAATTCATTTATAATAAAAATGTTAATGACATAACGCGTTATAATTATCACAAAAATGATATAATTGTAGCAATTAAAATGGCACTTGCAGTTTTTTTTTTTTCAATTTTTTATTATTATAATTATTATTATTCTGGTAAAAATAATTTTAATAACATGCAAAAAATCAGATAATTTAAATCGCCTGAAAACAATAAAAAACAACTTCATTAGAAAAGTGTTGGAAAAAATAAATAATAATAATAATCAAGAGTTGTTGTTCTCTCTACTATATATATAAATAATATCTAGCTAGACTGTGTATGGAAAAATCCTTGAAAAAAAATGCATATAACCTCAATTTAAATTTCATTAGTAACATCGCGATAAAATTTAAATTTTTGACGTTTCAATTTAACGTTTAAATACATAATTTCTATTATATATATTTTTTTTTATTACGTTATTATGTAACACAGAATACTGTAATAATAAATTTTGATTAACTTTTTTTTTTGTTAGCATTCAAACTTTTTTCAATAGAAGAAGTATTGGTTAACCAATTTTGTGTTTTATTTAATTAAAATAAAATTTATTATACCTTTTTCGGAATACCTCTACTAGTCTTAATACATTGAATCCTTCTAATGAGGGCATATTAATTCTTTATTATACCCATAATGATTTATAGAGTGATCTTTGTTCATATAATGTGCAATAATAATCATATTTTATTCGAAAAAAATGCATGAACATTGATTATTGGAAAAATTATTCAAATAGCGATTCATTTATTCTTCTTTGATTATATTAAAAAAATGGATTTTGTAGCATTTTTTCATTATTTATTTATTTGTTAATATTTTTATTTTTTATTATTTGTATATTTTTTTATTATATATTTTGCAAATTTTTTTATTTCATTTTTCTTATGCCATTCTCGGGCTTCGAACTTCAGTCATTTCATTCTATTGATATACTAAAAGATACAAAATTTAAATTCTCTAGTCCTAATGCACCAAGTTAGTAATTCTACAATATCTGAAAATTATGAAAATTATTAGCTTGGCGTGATGAAAAATTTATTCATAAATAAGAGAATTGTCCGGAAATTTGCCGAAAAAACAAAGAGATAATTTACTAAAATAGTTTCAAAAGTACCGGCCTTTTTATAGGTGTTTTTCACGGATAAAGACTTAAATTCTAGAAAAATTATCGCCCATCAATTTGTTAATGTTACTCAGAGATTAAGATAGATTAATGCATTTGCATTAATTATTAAGTCCTAGCTAATAACGATGCTGGATCAAATGTAGAAATTTTTTTGTGTACAAAAATAACTATAAATAAAATTGTCATTTTTAAAGTTAAAAAAAAAAAAAAAAATTAATAAAATTTATAAAGGATAATCTCAAATGTGAACGGACTATGAGTTATTCACGAGCTTATCTAAACACTACTAATTCCTTTCTCTTCACGGAATTTAAATATTTCAAACAGGTTTGCATATAAATATCTGCAACATAATAATTTTTAATCCCACTTTCACCCACACAAATTGGTTGTGTTTTTTGTTGCATGAAAAATTTTTTTTTTTTTTTTTTTTACCAATAATATAAAAATTATATTAAAAAGAAAAAAAAAAAAGAATACCGAAAACAGAAAAATTTTTGGCATTGGTATGTGCTGCATATTAATGTTAAATCCTTATTTTTTTATCCGATAAAAAAAAAAATAAAATTTCTTTTTTTTTTATTTTTGTTTGTGCCCGTTGGAAGGAGTAAAAAAATATTTTTGTTTGGTAGCAACATAAAAAATAAAAAAAAAAATAAATTTTTGTTCATAAATTTTCATTTAAAAAGCGTCCTGACACCGATTGGAACCAAAATCATTACATTTAAGCCAAAATACAATAAATGCCATCATATCAAAAATCACAATCATTAAAAAAAAATAAAACAAAAAAAAAAAAAAAAAAATTATAACAAAAATGATATAAAAACAATTCAACATAATTCAAAACTCTAAAATAAAAGTTTTGTTGGTTTTTTTTTGAGTACAGCAAAATATATATTATTATTATTCTCTTTTTCTATATTAAGATTACTGTCAAGAGGGGTTCTCAACTGTTAAAAATTTATTTTTCACTTTTTTCCACAAAATGGACATTATCCTTGTTTTGTTCAATTTTGCGAAAAGAATAAATTTTCCCTTTTTTTCGGTATGAATTCTTTGATGAAATTTTATTATTAATATAATATAGGTACATTTTGGGTACAGATTTCAGTAGAACTTTTAAATGAAATTGAAAGGCGATTTAGTACACCCTTAATGGACAATACAATATTTTTCTAATTAGGAACAATGGAATAATGGAAATTCGGTTCTCAGATCTTAATGATAAACTTTTCAAATCATTATCGAAATTAATCCCAGTCTTCTTACGATTACCATACCGAGTTCTTACGCAATGTTATACATATACGAAATTTCTTGAGATATGTTTGGAATCGCCGCTAAATTTATAGACTTTAAATAATATTGCATTCAGTTTAGCTTTAATAAAATTTTTCGTTCAAAACAAGAACTTTACTTTGGGAATGTGTCATTCTTTTCATAGATTATAAAAATACATTTAATTTGGTAATATCATGATTTTTTAATAACAAGTTTGCGCAATTACATTTGAATTGAAAACATGCAAGGAGCAACAGAGCTTTTTTTTTTCTGTTCTTCATCTATATTGCAGGATTGAAAATTTAATTTTATTAAAGGAAAAATATAACTATAAAATGTTTTTATTTGTTACAATAGATTTAGTTTAGTAAAATTGTACAAAAAAAAAACATAAAATAAAATTAATATATACATATTATAAAAAAAAAAAAAAATGAATTTAATGTCGTGATATATGTATGTATGGAATATTTTTTTGTGTACGATATTTTTTTAAAATTTTCTAAAGTTTTATTTCTTAAATTTAATAGATTAAAAATACTCAGACAATTTTATTTACAGTGTTAAGAAGAACACTGTTTTTGAAGTGGCTTGTTATAGAATTATAATATATATTTCATAGATCCAGTAATTTGGTTGGCATATATTTATCGAAAAGTTTTGTGTAAGTTTAATATTTATATTACCAAAAATTCTTTTTATTGAATTCTACTTTATAAGAACAGAGTTCTGAAATTTCGAAAATCAGCTCGATGATCTTATAGTCTTATAGGTACTCAATATAATATTATATTAATTAATTGTTATATTCAATTATGTGAAATTGTGTTAAAACTACAATAGAAAAAGAAATTAACTTCGAACATTCTACTTTCAATTTTAGAAGTATTTCTATTGGTATTAAGTTGATTTCATTATTTGACATCCTTTCCTATTACTATACAGTTAAAATTTAACTTTATTTTAGTGATTAAAAATTAAAATAATAGAATAATATAATAATTTGCTATATAAATGCATTAAAACAAAGCTATAATCTTTGAGTTTAATATAATCCTCACGGTTCCACATAAATATAGTATTCATTTTTATATCAAAGTTCATTACAGTAAAAGCATACTACTATTGTACATTCTTTTTTAACTTAATTTACATAAAATTATCAAAAATTTCTAAATTTTAGAGTTTTACAATGAAAACAATTTTAATTTGCCATTCTGAATTAATATCTGTATTGCACTCATCTTAATGTCAACTAAAAGTTTAAGTGATGTTTTAAGTAAAATAATTATGTTTTATACAAATGTACACATATATTGTAAGTAAGTATACATTCGTGTACATTTAATGACGAGAACATGCAACATGCTCCACTTGTTTTATTCTATTGCAATTCAAATTTTTGTTATTTTCACATTTTATTTTATTTTTTGGACAAATATAAAAGGAATATGAAAATAGAAAAATAAAATATTGTGAGCTTTTAGCTCGAATTGATCATTATATAATTTTAAGGATAAATGATTGGCACGCAAATGTTATTTTTTCTTTTTTTTAAATAATTCAAAAAAGCCTTTAATTGCATTCTTATTTCATGAATACATGAAAGAATTATGCTCATTTGAATAATTTTAGTTTATATGTTATAAAATAAAGCAATCACTTTTTATATAAATTTGGAACATGATTCTTGTTAAGATTTTTTTATGATCTAATTCTATTTGAAGCACGGAGTTCCGCTAAATTATTTAGTTACTCGTGCGCTTTGGATGAGAATCACAATTTATTCAAAAATTTGTTTCTTATGATTTAAAATGTTTGGCATAGAGGGAGGCAAAAGTTTTCCTTGATTAGATTAAACATCAAAGCGTTGCCCAAAAAAAATTAGAAAAAAGAAACATTGTAAAGAAACTTTAGTACCTTAAATCAACATTAAGCCCGGTTTTCACGATCCAAGTATACTTTGTCCTAATCGATGCTCTTTTTGATCGTGTAAACAGGGTGTCAAAGTCAACTTGAATCAAAGTTGAGTAGGACACTGCTCAACTTACTTTGATCAAAGTGACTTGGACAAAGTGTTCTTGGATCGTGAAAACCGGGCTTTAATGTAAAATATTTTCAAAAATTTTCTAAAGTCAGTATTTTAAAATTATTTTCGTTTTCAAACCAATTCTAAAATCATTTTAATTATTTTCTATCATTAGAGTATACATTTTATCTGAGTATTATCGTAAAAAAAAAAAACAACTTAATTACTGGTACAAATTAATCAGGGAAATTAATTAAAAAAATATAGTATGGTTATAAAGGAATTTATCACAGTTCGCATTAGTTAATAATAAGCATAATAAAAATAAAAATGATATTATTAAAAATATCTGCTCTTAATAGAGAAAAGCCTACTTTTATATAGTGTGATAGAATTAAAATGATAATTTATATGCAATAATACTTTTGTTACGTGTTTATTAATCAGAAATTTTATTCCTAGGTAAAAATTTATTTTTGTTTAAGGTTTGAATTTATTAACGTGATAACAGCTTATTTTATATATTATGTGTATTATATTTTGGCTTCAATATTTATATATTATTATGATTATTATAATATATGTATGCATAATAATAATATAAGTTAATATTTTGTTTATTTTATATAATAATATAAGTATTTTGTTATTTTTATTAATAGAATAAACAAAATCAAAACTTAAATGGTATAAAAGTGATAAAATTATATGAATTTAAATATTATATTGAGTGTATAATAATATCTATATATAAGTATTTTTGGAAACATTTTTTTTTATATTCAATATAATAATATTACCTAGATACATATATCTTTTTTATTTGTCATTTTCTGAAAATAATATCATAAAATTTTTATTTTTTATTTATTGGTTCAATAATCAAGTTTTTACCTTTATTTTTTTTATTTTTTTGGAATAAATAGTATGGTTGTGTATGTTAAAAATTTTCCAGTGGTTCAAACTTAAGATTTATAAGAAAAAATAATAAGATAAATAAATTCTTAATGAAAATTCTTAATGAAAATTCTTAACCACAATGTTATTAAGAAGCATTGACATTCCAATTCGATGTGACATCCCAGACTGACTCAAGACTGACTGGTAGTCATTCTATAAGTTGTTTGTTAAATTTACCAACATTCATTTAATATTTTTTTGAATCCGTGTACATTAAAATGTCAAATAAAACATGATTTCTCTTCCTAGGTACGTACAGATAAAATATAGAAATTGATTATAAAACTAAAAATTTTTCGATAGAAATATTATTGAGAAAAAAAAAAAAAAAGATTAAATCAAATTTCGAGAATTTTTTTGGTTTTTTTTTTTATAAAAATTTTGCTTAGTTTTAACTTTTTCCTCAGCATCATTCAAGTTTGACCAATTGGTAAATAGTTTTTTTTTTTATTATTATTATTTTTCTACTATAGCTGGCTGATATTTTGAAATTTGATCCTGTCATTGCAGCAAAAGTTATTCATTGCATTAGTTTTTTCTCTCATCTATACTTTTCTGTATGTTTTAAAAAATTAAATAAGAAAGTTATAAATTAAATTTTATTTTTTTTTTTTTTATGTTGAATAAAAAATAAAATAAAATACCTATATGAAAAAAAAAAATAAAAAAAAAACTTTCAATTATTTTATATAAATTCTTCAAGTGGTTATTGAATTTTTTCTTTCATTTATTTACAAAAAAATAAGTTTTTTTTTTTATTATTATTTTTATTTTTTATTTTTATGCAAAATGAAAAAAGTTTAATTTGATTTTCTTAAATTGATATGAACTTTTCCTTGATTTTTCATGAGAAAAAAGTAATGAACAAAAAAAAAATGAATGTAGCTAGCAAGGAAGGAAATTACAATTTATTTCTTAAGTCCCAAAACAACATCCTTAAAACTTTTAATTAGTGTTCTTTTTTTTTTTTTTTAAATACGCAGCAATTTTAATCTTCAGGGTAAATGTTCACTGCGGTTTTTAAGGTTAATTTACGGAATAAAAAAAAAATCATGTTTTAAAAAAATTTATATAAATAAATTGTTAAGAATTCTGAAAAATGATAGTTTTTTGAAAGCGGATAAAGTTTCCAAATCGAAATCTTTAGAAAATAAAAGTTTGGTGATCAACAAGCTGATAATAAGAAAAATTTTTAATTGAAAATAAATTTGATGAAAACTTTCAATCTATATTTCATATATAGTTCTGCCACTGACTTCTCTATATAAAAGACGAAACATCAAATTTGTCTATGTATTAAGGTCGAATAAGCTTTTCATACAAAAATCAAATTTTTGTATTTTTAAAAATCATTTTTTTGTATAAGAAAAAGAAGGACTTTCAATTTGACATGTAAGTATAAATTAATATTAAGAATTTTTCTAATTTTTCAATAAAAAAAAATTGCCAAAAATATTACGGAATATGCTAAAAATTCGGAATATTTTTGGCTATACAAAAGAAGAGTGTTTAAAACCCATTTGATAGGGGAGACCTCTGTTCAAATTTTTTTTTTTTACAGTGACGGCAAAAAAAAAGCGTGCAGTCGAAAAAAAAAAGATTGAATGAAAAAAAAAATTAAGAAGAGATTCATTTTAATTCAGAACAGTACAAACAAAACCCTGTTGAAATAATGCTCGGTATAATAATAAGTCTTTCTAAGTGAAAATATGAATTTTTCACATTTACGCTTAACATTTTAATTTTATTGTTTTAGCTATTTTTCTATTTTTAATAATTTCTGATATTAGTTAAGATATTAGTTAAGTTAGTAATAATTTTGATTAATTTGTGAATTTGAATAAATATTTTATTTTCATTGTTTATATGTTGTTTTATTCATAATTTTGAAGGCTTTTAACTTTTTTATTATTATTTTGATACTTAGGTATGTCGAACTTTCACTATCGAGATAACAAAGCCGCCAATCTTCGCTGATGCTTTAAGTTAAATTATTTTACCTTCGTACATTTTAAAAAATATTTAGATTCAAATATTTAAAAATATTTATATTCTTCATATTATAAAATTTCAAATTATTTAATTTTTTTTTTTCAATGTAATAAGTTTTTTTCCTACAGTGTATATTTATTTTTGTCGAACCATTTGACAGATTAAAATTTCTATGTGTAGTCTTTATATAGAGAAGTCAGTGGTTCTGCTCAAAAACTTTAAGTCAGAAAAATAAGATGTTACACATGAAAAATATTTTACTGATAGTTTTTGTTACACTCTAATATTACGAAACTAATTTAAAATCTTAGGTTCAATTATTAAATTCAAACATTAAATTCCTGAAAACTAGATATGTATATGTTATAAATTTCAATACTATATTATCATTATTTTTATCTAATGAAATTATCATTTTGTCAGATATCATTTTATCATCATTAAAATAGCATGAAAGAATTAAAAGTTCTTCAAACGTTCCGGCAAAATTGATTAGAAAAAAGAAAAGTTTTGCATAATCAAAATTTTGCTATTGAATTCTATAAGAAGTTATATTCTTAATTGATTGCCAATAAGATAAGTATTAATATGGATATTGAATTTAATTTCTTGATTGATTTTGTTTTTAAAATTTTATTTTTATAATATTAATAGAAGAAATATTTGTATTTTTGAAAGATAAATACTTCTTATGTATATGTTTTTAAAATTTTATTTTTATAATATTAATGGAAGAAATATTTGTATTTTTGAATAATATAAACTATTGTGTTCAGAGATCTACAATTTCATGCATAAAATTTTAATAAATATGTATGTATTGTATAAATATAACCTGTTTAGCCAATTGGGTTTTCTACGAGTAGCTAGTATAAAAAATAATAAAAAAAATGAATACTTAAATTTTTTCGATCAGAAATTTATTTGGCTTTGGTTTGATAGGATTTCATTTCTAATGTATAATATCTTATGCAGAAAACTTTAATCTTCTTGTATTCAAGATGCAAAATGTGAAATTATTAAATTTCAACAAGCACCATACCAATTTCAATGCTTGTGTCAAACTTTAAAATTTAAGTGTTTTAAATACTAAATTTAATTTTAAAAATTATAATAATTAAATTAGAAAAAAAAAAAAACTTACCGTACAATGTTAATAGTTAGTAAATAATTGTTTTTCTTTCTCTAATAGTTATTCTATGGAAATTTTAATATTTTATAAAGTTTTTTATACTTTTTTATACTTATATAAAGAAATATTAAATTCTACTATTTAAAATTATTATTTGTATGCATTAAAAAACATAATAATTTTTTTTTCCTACATACACAACACACACACCCAGATTTATATTTTAATGTTTTTAATATTATTATTTTAATTTTATTTTTATTTTTATTGTAGGTATATAGTGAAAATTTTATTCACAAAATTAAATATAATTTTGGTTTTAAAACTTTTGTAAAAATTTCTTAATATATAAAAAAAAAACAAAAATTTATTTTTTACATATACATATAATATATGTTGTATTTAACATAAATATATAAATGTAATATTAAGAATTTTCTAAGAAAATATCCAAATAAAATTTCCAAAGAAATTTTGATTAAGTTCTGGAATATTTGATTCTTTTGTATCTCTTTTTTGTTTTATTTTTTTTAAAAGAAGTATACGAAAAATCTAAATTACTGACTATAAAAATAAGAACAAAATAATATTATATAAAAATAATAAAAACTAAAAAAAAACAAAGTTTTCCTATTTTCACATATAATGCACTTGAATTTCATTCAAAATTTATTATGCATCTCATTCAAATATTCGAAAAAATGTGAGAAAATCAATTTCTCGTTTTACTGCATATCTATATAAAATCTTTAATTTTTCACCTAAGTTTTTCAATTTTCCTTCTGTTATTTTGGTTACTTATATTGCGAAAATCAACACCTTTGGGTATAATACTCTTTCTGTGCTTGGCTAGACTTAATATTTTTTATTTTGTATATTTTTATTTTTGTTTTTCATTTCTATATTTTATATTTTCTTATTTTTTATTCATTTTATATAAATATATATGTGTATGCAAGAACTTTTCAGATTATTTAATGAAACAAATAATATTATATATGTATGAATTCCGGATTTTACGATTTCGAATATAAAACTATATATTTTTAATTTATTCAATAAATTCCTTTCATAAAATTGAATATAATATGTATTTGGAATTGGATATTTGCATTGATACAAAGCATAAATTCTGTTCTATATAAGTAAATTAATTATCGAATTCTAGATTTATACTTAGAGATTGATAAAAAATTAGATTAGTTGATTCATCGTTTTTTTTTTTTTTAACATTACACTATTCAATTTTTTAGATACTGTTGTTATAATGGTTTTAAAATGATAATTTTAGTTAGATCTTATAATGTATATCAGTGCTCCGCAACCAGTTTGTCGTGGTACATTGGAGTGCCGCGAAAAGGCATTAGATATGCACCCAAGAAGAGTTTTTTTTTTATATTCGAAGGCAATTCGCTTTGTTTCAGAAGATCCTTGAGTTTGAAGTCACAATTCGAATATATACAAATTTTCTTTATGGATAGTTTCGCATAAACTTTTAAATTTCCCAATCATACCCGAAAATCTTATAGAATAATTATAGAAAATTTCCTTCAATCTGAAAGAACCTGCTTCGAAAAATTAAACGGGTTCAAACATAAACTCGAACTGTTGCAGATGGTCTTACAACAAGAAATGTTTCAAAGGAATAAACATATCGAGATCGAGGACCATTTAATTATTTTGCTTTTAGCTCAGAATATCATTATAAATTTTTTATAGAGATTTTTTGTTTTTTAAATTAGTGCACCATAATGTATAAAGGTTGCGAAGCACTGATCTATATAATGGTGAAACTATACATATATTTTTGAAAGAGTTTCGAAAAAAAAAAGTTGTTGCTGAGACAGCCCTCTGACCGATTAGGGTAAAAAATAATTTGCTATTCATTTGTACAGACACATATTCATATCCCATAATAAAGAAAATACAGATTCATGAAAAAAAAAAAATAGGAAACAATTTTGACAAAGCGTTCATACATGAAAGAATATTATCAGGAAATTTGAAAAAAAAAAAAAATTTTTTTTTTTATTTTCCATTTTATTTTTTATTTTTATTTTTTTTCTAAAATTTATTGATGATGATGACGATGCACAGTCACTATTGATATATTGATGATCTAAGTGCACATCCAAAATTCGTGACCAAAAATTGATGAGCTTGACAATTTACAAAAAAAAATAGAAGAAATCTACAAATGAATCAATATCCTTTTAAAAATTTTACTTAAGATATTTTCATAAAAACTTATTTTTTTATATAAAGTGCTTTACCTCCTTTATATATATATATAAGTTCATTATACCATTTGACATATAATTAAAAAAAAAAATTAATTGAGTTTTGATTTTATTGCTTTATTGAATATTTTATTAAAAAATTTATGTAAATATTAAAATTTAATTAAATTTATATATATATATATATTTATTATTATATTTCAGTTTCTAATTTGATATAATAAAAAAATATGAAAAAAAAATTAAATAAAATTTTAATTATTTTTATTATATTCTTTTATGTTTATTTCATAGATACATACATTGATATATATATATGTATAAAAATTTCTTTTAATTTTTTTGAAAATTATTATTTTTCCAAATGAATTGCTTTCGTTGTATTTCTTTTTTTTTTAATTTTTATTTTTCTACTATATAATTTTATTATATTTTTTATTTTTTTATTGTTGAATTAATTGATGCATGTTTTATCTGAATGAAAATAATGTATAATTAATAAACATATTATTTGTAAATCTATTATTAATATGTAATTTTTAGATGGTTCTTTAATTAAAAATAAAAATTTTCATAGATATGTGAAAATATGTTAATAATATTGAACCCATTTATATATCAGATAGTTGAATCCTTATAAATACATTATAACATTATAACTTGTATTTATAAAATATACAGCTAATTTGACAGCGATATTCAAATCTTTCGCGCAACCTATAGTCCTTTGTACATAATTAAGAAGTTCAATATCAATTTTCAAAATGGTTATAAAACAAAAATAATCGTTTTATTTTAGTACAATATATAAGAGAATTTATAACGATAGTCATTACGATAAAGAATATACAGCTTTGATGACTTGTTGACCTTTTAAAAGTATTTATATTTATTTCTATCATTTGTGTGGTTAGACAGAATAAAATTAAAAATTAAAATACACAAAAAATGAAAAAACATTAGCAGTATTTAAGTATGATAGACTTAATATCTAAAAAAATAAATAATAAAAGGACAATGTTTTTTAAATAAAAGGATAAATTTCAAGTCATTAGTCGTTTGTCATTATACTTTTAATAATTTATTATGGAATTTTTATTCTATTCATTATAATATGTATATAATATATATTGTACAATATACACATTCATATACACTGAATATAAATTTTGAATATATTCAAATTAATATTCAATAAATTTACGAATTGTTAGTGGTTACAATTTTAATGCGACATCATTATTATTATTTTTATCATTATAATTTTTTTTTTTTTCTTTAGTACAAGTAGTTTTAATATTTAATTTATTTATAATAATATTATAATAATATACATTACAGAAATTCAAATAATAATGTATAGAATAGATGAATCGACAATAAAATATATCTTTAATATATCTATTACTTTGAATGATAATTAATATGACATATGTTTTTTGGGAAAATAAGTCATAGTTAGCATGATATGGAAATAATTCTTGTTGAATTTGAAAATTTCATTTTTGTTAATGATTTTTTATAAGATTTATAAAAAAACAAAAAGTGACAAAACTTTAAATAATAAATTTTGAGATTTAATGACTATTCGAATAATTTCTATGAATTTGGTTTTCTTTCATTATATACCAAAGTTTTAAGAATGAGTTTCCTTATATGATTATTAATATGTACATATATAGTTTGCTAATTTTTATTGCTATAAATTTTTTGCATTTTCTTAAGCAACTGAAAATCTGACTATTATATTATTTATTATATAATTTGTTTGTAAATTCTGTTGTTATTTCATTAGTTCCGAAAAATTAATTAAATCAAAAAATTTAATTATAATATGATAAAGTTCAGCGACAGGCTTACAGGATTATTAAAAAATTACAATTTTATAGAACATAAGTTGCCTTAACTAAATAATTTGAAAATTAAATTAATTCATAACATGGGTTAATTATTTGAGCACACTATACATGTCAAATGCACGAAAAAATCTTGATTTTAATATTTTTCTTAACAATCTTAATACATACTTAAAATATTTAATCAAAGCAAGATAGCTACGTATTTCAACACAAAAACTTTTCATACTATATTTTAAACGTGACATAATATTTAAGAAAATATTAAGATAAAATAAAACGCGGGAAAATTTTATGAATTTCTTGCAGTATAAAAGAAAAGTAGAATGAAATTTGTCTTTCTAAGTAATAATTTATTGAAATTTTTTTTTTGCTTTTTTTAAACATAAGTTCAAAAAAAAAAGAAGAAAAAAAAGGGAATCCATCAAAAAAAATTCTTATATATATATAAGAAATTATTATTATAAATACCATTAAAAAAATTTAAACCCCCAAAAAATGTTTTTATCCCATTCAGAAGCAACAAGTAGCTTTTGTAGGAATATTAAAAAAAAAAAAAAAGGAAAATATAAAAGTGTTTCATCATACATAAAAATTTCTATAATTTTCCTTTTTTTTTTTGACGAAAAAGGTACAACAAGATGACATTAAAGTGCATAATTTTCGCAAAAAGTAATTTGTCAGTCAGTCATTCACATGTAAGAAATAAATGAACAATTAGGGTTAAAGAGTAAAATATATTTATGAACACACAGTGTAATAAATTTTCATTAAAGCAGTTACATTAGGTGTATGTTATGTTTCTTTATAACAAAAAAAAAAGTTTCCAACCCCATTGCTTGATTTAAAAAAAAAAATTTGTGCAAAATTTTGTGTGTGTCGCTCTAATTTATTTCCATGAATAATGATTATAAGGATTACATAGACACAAGGTTTTACACATATGTATAAAGGGTTTTTATCTTAGCTCAGTAACCATTATTCATTAAAAAAATATTTCATCTTGTTTTTGCTATAAATACGAATTCAAAAGAACATCTGCAAGCTGAGAGGTTTGTCACCCTCTCTATTTATTTATATTTCTAAATCAATCCTTGAGGATATTGAAGTTTCTAACTATGACAATTTATGCAATTTGTATTTGATTGCCGTATCTTACATTGAATTTTCATGTTCGGTGGATCATTAGACCCGCTTTTGAAATCCAAAGAAAAACATAAACTGTCTAGTATGGTAGTATCAAGCAACTAAATGTCATCTTCTTTCTTGTTAAAGTTTTTGAGCCTAATTACACTTTACTTAAAGAGGTGATCAATTTTAACAATTAGAAAATCGTTGACACTTTTCATCAATCCGAGTTAAAAATTGATCTTTGATTCCACTTTTTATATATTAAAATAAATACAGGTAAGTTACTCCAAATTATATATACACCTCAAGATATGTACTTTAAAAAAAACAATAAAAAATAATATATTTTATAAGTGATTTCTTCAAAAAAATAAATATATGACTAAAGTAGGAATTAAAGTCAAAACCAATTAACATAGTTTCAACATGCATATTATTATCTTCCTACCAAGTCTTCAAAAAATATCTAGTCTTAATTATTCGAAAATTGGCTTAGTATTGTAGTCTCTCTCAGTTGCTGATTCCGATGAATTGACATCTGAATGTAAGATTTATTATTATAAAAATTTTTGCTGTAATGTGAAAACATGAAAGCAAATTTACTTCTTGAAATAAATTGTTTAGTATAATAAAACATAATAACATAATATATATATATATATTACTTAATACGAAAAATGTAAAATAAAAAAAAATTAACAACAAACAACTAACATGTCGAAAAAAGAAACTTTTTAATAGTCGCTTTTTGACAAAAATAAAAACCTCGATGAGGAGCCATAAGACATAGTAGATACATCTTGTATTAAAATTGAGTTATTTTCTGGCAATATGTGCTCAATATTTTGCGCATACTGCGATAAATCTATAAAAGCTCTCTCAAAATTATAGCAAATGAATAGTTTTCATTGATTTTTATAGCGAAAAATTAATTTCAAAATTTTTATGTAGCCACTGCAATAAATATTTTATCTGAATATAAATAAATTTAAATACCGGCTTCTAAGATAGTCGGGGCTTCGGATCAAATTTATTTAATTTCTAAATTTCAACCGATTCGGTCCAGCGGATGCTAAAAATCATAAATTGAAAAATTTATGTCCCCACGGAGTGCTGGGACCACGGGTATGGGCCTTTCACCATCCAGTCTTTTAAATAATAGTTTCGTGTTCAATGCTATAATATTTTACCTAAATATAACTAAATTTAAAAACCGGTTTCTAAGGCTCGGATTCCTAGGCTACTTAATTTCGAAATTTCAGCCAAATCGGTATTGCGGTTTTCGCTTGATTGAGACAAAATAGAAAAATAGCTGAACAGTCAGAGAATTTTCATTTTTATTTATTAGATTTTTTGTTAAAAAAAAAAAAAATTTCACGAGAATTTCCACAAAGTATAGATATAATAAATAAATCCTTTTTTCATAATTCAATTCACAAATACTACAATAGAGGAAAAAATGTACAAAAAATTTAGTTATACACAAAATATGATTGATGGACGATTCTATGTATGTGCAAAAAAAGGAACGAAGGAATATATAAAAAAAAAAAAAAAACACGAAATTTATACAAAATTTATATTAAATTTTGTTATTATCCTGTTGTTGTTGGTGAATTTTCACAATAAAAAAAAAAATATATAAATATATAATATATATACAATAAGTATAAATTTTCTATCCAGCAGGTGGTTTTCCAAGAAAAAATACAAAAAATTTTATAAAATTTAATCAATATGATTTTATTTATTCGAAAATTCTAGTTTTAATTTATATTTTCCGGAAAAATAGAAAAATCTTTAAAAAAAAAAAAAAACAAAAGAAGAAAAATTTACCATTTTATTTGAAATAAAAAAAAAAATATAATTTTATTTTTGAGGCCTAAATTTTCTTTTTTATTAAAATAAAAGAAAAAAAATTTATTTTAAAGCACTATTTTTAATTTATCTTTTTTTTTTGATTTTATTTACAAATTTAATTTTTTTATTTATTTAAAAAAAAATAATAATAATAAAATGAAATTTTCCAATTGCAGTAAAAATAATTTTCTGCTTTTCCGATTTTTCCAGGAAAATTGTTTTTTTTTTTTTTGTTTTTTGGGTTTATTTTATTTTCATTAATTAAATTTTTATTTTTAAAATATCACACACAAAATTTAAAAAATAAATTTTTTATTGTATTATTTATTTAGTTGAAATTAAATTAAATTAAAAAAAAAAAAATTTAAATAAATTTAAAAACAAATGTTTATTTTTATTTATTTTTTTTTTATATTTTTTATTTAGAAATAAAATAATTTGGCAGCCATGCTGCTTTATATTTTTGTTAAAAAATACATTCGGTTAATAGAAAAATAAGAGAAAAACTGTTATTTTTCTATATATTTTTCCCATACTGAGTAGGAAAAACAAGAACGAAAGAAAAAAAAGAAAAAATAAAGTTTTTCTTTTTTTTTTTTTCTTCTTTTTCAACATGAAACATTTGTTTTTTTCATTGTATTTGTGATTTTTAAATGCTGTCAGCAAATATATTTTATATTATATGATATACACTAATACATTGAATTTAAAAAGTAAAATTACATCAAAACACCCTTAAATTGGGGTAAATATTTGATAAAATGGCAAGTCGAAATAAATTTTTATTATGAAATTAATGAAATTATGTATAGACATAATATTGATGATACTTTGGTTCAGAGTAGTATGATGCTGTCAGTGAGATAAAAAAAACGCATACTAAATTTCACTCTAATACTAGTATAACCTATTATGAAATAGTAAAGAAATTAAAAAAAAAAATAATGATGTTCTTTCGGTATCATATCAAGTATAGATTGCTTTAAAATTATACACTTGATCATAAAAGCAGGGACTGAAACCCTTATAAAGTTGGTTTCGGGTTAATGAAAATAAAAATTTCAGGTTCGGATTCGGGTTCAAAATTAAAAAAAAAAGTACAAGGTTAACAAAATAAAAAAATTATTTAGTAACAAATTATTTTAATTATTTTCCCATAAAATTTTCATTCAGTTTAAGCACAAATCAAAATTTGAAAATATAAATATTTGAAACCTACAAATTGGAAATAACTAATGTGCACAGCCTAATTTTGAAATAAAACTGCATGAGTTTTGGGTTCGGTTCGGGTTAATAAAAACAGTGAACCTGAAGCCCTTTCAGTCCCTTCATAAAAGTAATGTCCAGGTGCATAATTTTTAATATAAGGGGAATTAGCATGATAAACTGAACATTTTCTTCACAGATGGCGCCACAAGTATTGATTTATAATATTGATATTTTTTTTAAATTAAAGTTAATTTAATTTTTTATTTTTTTTTTTAAATTTCGAACTTTTATAAATTTGTTTGAAAATTTAGACACAAAAAGATTTTAAAAGCTTTCTATGATTCTATTTGACTATTCGATGGTAATAAAATTTGCGTATCAGCCTTATTGAATAAAGTTCCATAAGTTTACACCATATTTTAATATATGTATCTAACGACAAATAATATTTCAACTTCATTTTTTAATCTAGATTTGTCTATTTTCTATTATGTTTGTAAATATTCAAAGGTATTACCAGATATACTTAAATTAAAATATTGACTAGTACATACAATTTTTATTTTCTGTTTTGATCGTTTTCTGATAGATTAGAATGTTAAAATGAAGAAATGCATAAAAAAAATTAAATTTGAAAATTGAATGTTAAATTTAAAAAATGGGTTAAATGTTTTACCAAAGGACACTGTTTCTAAAAAGCCATATGGAAAAGTATTGATTTTTTTTCAACTTAAATAAAAACTTTTCAATCAAACTCAAATATCAAATATTTTCTTTAAATTCAAATTAATATTAACAGTAAAAATAATTATGTCAAAATCTATTTATTTACCCTAACAAAAATAAGAAAACTATATATTAACAACCCCTGAAACTTGTATTTTTTTTTTTTTTTAATTCAGTAATTTTATTTGTATGTATTAAAACATGTGTAGAGATTTTGTTTAAAGACGCACACAAAGTTAAAAAATCCATGAGGCAGAAGACAAACCGATTTAAATAATTGAAAATAAAAGAAAATGTATAGCAAACAAGTGTTTTTTTCCTCCTGGCCTATTCACTTTTGAATTTTTTTTACACTTGAATTGAAAATTTTTTTCACCCCTTTTTGTACCTCTGTGTTTTCTTTTTTTTTCTGTATTTTATTTTATTTTATTTTATGTTTTTTTTTTGTTATTTTTATTTAAATTTTAGAACACCCTATTAAATTTTCAAAAAAATATTTTTGTATTTGTTGAATGTCCAGATAGAGGTAATAATTTCTACTTAAGCCACTACACATTTTAATGATAGGCTTAGGGTTTTCCTTAAGTAAATTATATATATATATATATATATATATATATATGTATATATCTGTAATTTTTTTTTTTTTTTAATAAGTTCATGAAAGTTTTTCTTCGATTTTAAGTTATGCTTGAGTGTTATTTATGACATGCACATTAAATTTTTTTTGTTGGCGTAGTATTATGTTCTTCTTGTAATAAAGATTGTGGAAAAGGTTTCGAGGCCTATATTCAGCGAGAAGAATAAATTGTATTTATAATTTTATTACTTATTAAATTCAAAATGGTATCACCTACACACTTTGCTCACAATAAAATATTCTTCCCGCCTAACGAATAGTGTAGTAAACATTATTCAAATTAATAAAATTTAAGTTTCAAAAAATTTATTACTTTTCGTTACAACTACAGAAAAATAAAAAATGCACTTTTAATTTTATAAATTTGATATCCCTGAAGAGCAGAAAATCTATTCAGTTAAATTCTACCTCGAAAATTTTTTTTTTCATTATTTAATTTATTTTAGAAGAAAATTATATTTCTAAGATTAAACTTGAAATTTTATTCGTTTTAAAAATGAAATAGAAACAAATTATTTTTTTTTATGATTCTGTATAATACACAGCTACAAGTTTAAATGAGAATATTCTAAAATAAATGTTCAGACATAACTATAGTAGTTTTCCTGTTCAAATTATGTTCTACTTTATAAATTATAATTTCAATGTTTATCTTTTTTCATAAAACATTTTTTTTTATTTTTTCTTTTTTTCTTTTTGTAATAATGCTATTCATTTATTCAATTTTCATTCTCGAAGGAATTTTAAAAAAGTATAAAATATATAATGAGAACTTTAAGTTTCTTTAACCCTTGCTTCCATGTTGTACACACAACATACAGTTTTTATGGACCAAAGAATATTTTTCTTTCATAAAAATTTTTTTAATAAAAAAATATTTATGCTATATAGATTATGTAGACAGACTATGTTTTAATTTTCTTTTGAAAGTCTACGGTGTGTTAGATATGGCAGATCATAGTTTTAATATGTATGTATATAGTATTTCAGTCAATAATTTAGTAGTTGCTTCTTAAAAATTAATTTTTATGTTTGAATGAACAATTTTCCAAAAAGAAACAAAAAAAAAAATATTTCATTGTTTTTCAAATTAATTTTGCATAATATAATTTATGTTGAAAATTTTTTTAATAAAAATATTTAATAAATTTTTTTATTCTTAATTAAAATATTTATAGTTTTAAATTCTTGTTGACAAGTTGGTGCAACGATTTGCAATAAAATTTATTTTCAAGATAAAATCGAATCATTTATAAATAAAATTCCCAACAAGATTTTTAACATTTTTTTTATTCAACAGACATTTTTTTTAACTAAAAAAAAAAAAAGATACAATTACTTAAATAACCAATTAAACATTCAAATTGTTTTAAAAATATTTTCTATAGTCCTGTCATTGTCGTCATTGCCGCCGCAATTAATTTTTTTTTTTCAAACTCAAATATTCTGATTATTATTATTTTATATATATATATTTTTTTTAATAAAATTTTAATTTAGGTAGGTATATAGTATGTTTGAATAATAAAATATACCTATACAAAAACCCACAAATACATTGCGAATGGTAATTTACGCTGTTTAAAATACATAGTATGTATATAAATGCTATGGTATATATTTATAGCAAAAAAAAAGTAAAAAGCATGCACACAAGTGGCAACAAAAGAGCTCAAGAAACTTTATTTTTATGTCAACTAAGTATATATAAATATAGTGGATAAGTTAGTTAGTATAAAATTAAAAAGAAATTTTTTAAGTTTATTTTGTTTATTTCATGCGTTTTTCTAAATTTCAAGCCTATTATTTACTTTGTTTTTCTAATTGGAAAATATTGTTTGTCAACTTTTAGGCCTAGTTCTCTTACTATTTTTATATAATTCTATTTAGCATTTTTTTTTTCATGTAAATTTGTATTAAAGGCGGAATAAATTCAAAAAAAAAATTTTTAATATCAACAGGATAGTTTATTGAAGTCAATGAACATTTGAGTTTAATATTTAAACCTTTTATTGACCCCAGAATTGCTATATAACTGGACGGTTAAACTCCCTAATGTACCATACGATATTCTCTGTAAATTATGTTGGTTTAATCGTGAAGTAAAGGTTTAGTCGAGAATTATAATAACTTCTTATATTAAGTTCAAATTATTTGAATTATCCAATTTATTTGAAATATTCAAGATTTTTTTTATCGACGATAATGAATCCGATTAAAATTTATATTTTTTCGTCAGACAACCTGTTATGAATTTATTCTTCTGTCTGTTTTTTTTCTTTTTTATGAATGTAGTTGTTCTAAGTGAAAATATAATATAAAAAAAACTACCCTTTTCCTTAACAGCTGAATTTTCATATTTTTTTTATTTTTTGGCTATTCGTTTCATCATCATGAAAATTTAATGTTAAAATGCATTAACTTTATTTCACGAGAAGAAAAAAAAAAGTTATATAAATGTATATAAAATAAAATTACCATTATTCTTGTTAGAAAATTTTGATAGAGTCTGAATTCAAAACAAGGGGTTATTCCAGGGAGACTGTTGAATTGTTAATTTATATAAGTTTTCTTTTTAGTGAATGCAATAATTTTATTTTTTTTTTGTTAAATAATATTTATCCATTCAGCAAATTACTCAACAAATACAAGTGCAAAGATTTTTTTTTTTTAGAGATGAAAACTTTTGAAAACATGCGCATTTTATATTTCCTATATATTGTTAACAAAAATTATGCACAAAAGTAAGACTCAAAAATCGAAAAGAAAAATTACGTTATAGTTTTGTTTTTTTTTCATTTTTTTTTAATATCTTGGACTGCAGAATTATGGGGGATCAAAAATTTGATATTTTTTATGACTTATTGCTCATAAATTTAAAATTATTTTGGCATGAATAAAGTTAATAATTTTTTAGATTTATGTAAACTGTAAAATGTCATATATTTATATTTTTATGAATTTTCTTATTGACAAAGACGTAATTTTCCATAACCGATAAGCGAATCCTATATTACATAAATTTTCTATTAAAAATCATGCATTTAAAGAAAATTATATTCCAATGTTGGAAAATGTTGGTTAAACAATTTTTTTGGCACTGTTCCTAACATTATATGTAGAGCTGATTTTTAAATTCTTATACTCTTAAAATACAATATTCATTTAGGATTTATTAAATTTCAGATATGTCTTTAATCTATTTACCACTTAGTTGGTTTAACATACATTTCTTGTTCTTGAAAAAACAAAGAATGAACAGACCAGCGATTTTTACTACAAGACAAGCTTTCTAAAATATAAATAGCAACCTGACATTTTTTTCATTTTTTCAAGTTAATCGTTAGACTTTCATTTTACATTTATTTTATAGGCTGATATTTGACGAAAGTTTTTGCATTTCAGATTTAAAAAAAAAAATTTTTTTTGGGAGATATGACGATTCTTGTGGCAGAAGGCTTGGAAAATTTTGAAACTTCAAACTATCATCTCTCTGTTGTTAAATTTACAAAAATATTTTCAGATATCATTTTAAGTAGATATTCGTGCGGGCTTTCTTTGCAGGTGCTGGCAACTCGGTGTTGCCAGTTTAACCCATACAGAAACCCTAAAAACACTGAAAAAACAAAAAATGGGTTTTTTCATTTGAATGTACTCCCTCAATTTTCAACAGATTTGGTCACTCTATACCATTTTGGAAAGGTCTTCCAGACCACTTTAAAAAGCCGCTTTCGCAGGTTGAAATTTTTTAATGTTTTAGAAGAAAATTCACTTCTTAGAATTTCCCCATACAAAAAAATTACCATTTTTAGCCATTTTCAAAAATGTTGTACTCCATGATCTTACGTACGATATTTTTTAAACTTCGCAATCAAAAAGTACATATTTATACCTTTCCAAAGCCGCTTTCGCAGGTGAAATCGGTCCAGTACTTTCGGATTGGCGGAATTTTATATAAAACCAGTTTTGAAGTTTTTTGGTTCGATTTTTGCTCAGTTTTACTGTATATATTTTCGAGAACTGTTTTAAACAGACTCACTTCCATTTCACTTTCATAGACATTGTCATATAAGCTTTGAAATCCTTTTTTTTTAATGTTTCTTCCACATCAATTTCATTTTCTTTCCAATTTTCTTTTCCAAACTTATAACCTAAACTTTTTGTTATTGTAATTTGTTTTTTCAGTATTTAATCCTATCTGATTTTACAATAATTTCTGAAAGGCATATAGCAAGTTCTATAAAATCAAGTATCTCCGAACAGGGCTGGACTGGGACCGGGAAACTCAAATTTTCTTTGTAAAAAAATTTTCTCACGCTTAAAAAAAAAATTAAAAGTAAACATTATAATTTTAGACAACAGATTTTAGTACCGCCCACCAGGAAACTCCTTCTAGCTTGTTAGGCCAGTCCAGCTCGGTCTCCGAATCAGTCAAAATCTCACTCACGAGTTGTTTTGAGTCGCTTTTACGTTTTTTAGTAGTAGATAATTGTTTTAAATTATTCGAACGTTTTATCCGCTCATTCACGTTCCAACATGCATTTCCTAAAAACATGTCCTCATAAATTTGGGTTTTTCAGTCATTTTTGTTATGGATTCGTTCTTTAAAATTGAGTTTTTGAATAATAACGGACATTTTTTTTTTCGTAATTTTTTTAATTTGGCATAGCTCTTTTATTTATTATTCGATTCTTAAAATTTTTTTTTTTTGGAAAGGTCTTGAAACGGTCTGTTTTTGGTTTCATTTCTGTAGTACAAATATTGCCCAAAAGGTGGAGCAATTTTAGTTTAATACACCAAATTGGTTAAAACGCCATCTATACAATATTTTCAGGAACTAAAACTTTCTAAAAAAATGAAGGTAAACTCCTCCTGAATCAAAGTCTAGAACATCATGAAAGGCTATTTCGAAGTTTTCTTACTCAAAAATGCTTAATTTCAAAGTAACCAAAAAGTAACGGTAAAACCTAAAAAAACCAAAATGGCGGCAAACTTGTTGAACAAACATAATTTCTAATACCACTTACTACCACTTTCAAGAATAAAAATCCAATTTTTGCAAAAAACGCGTTTTTGTCAGGTTGCTAAATATAAATATTAATATCGCTTATTTTTTAATTTAAGTGAAATAATTTATATGATTCTATTCAAGTATTGCAGAAATAGTGTTGAGTAAAGTTGGATATGTCAATTGTGACATAAGTTTGTCAAAAAAGTGTTTTTAATTTATACTACCCTTCAAATTCCAAATATAGTTCTTAACTAGAGAGTTTTGCGATTGATTTAGAATTTATTTTTATACTTAAAACTCGTCGTTTATTATTAAACATTTGATTTTGGCGCTTAATATAAGTTAACATTTAAAATATAAAATTTGAATAAAATTATGAACATTTCTATACAGAATGCATTTTTATTAATTTTTCAATTTTCTGAATAATTTATGATTTAAATAAAAAAAAAAAAAGAAGCAAAACTATTTCATTCGATAAGAGATTTGGGTATATAATGCAAAAATTAATCTTAAGCAGATTGTATAAGTTTATCATATCTACAGTCTGCGATATTAACATATAAACATTATACAAAACATATATATATCCATAAATATGTATATATACGTATTATTTATTGTTATATTTTGTGTACATATATATCTTTTGATATAAATTGAAAGAGTTGTTTGATCACTATCATTTCCATAAAATGTCAATTTTTTAATGGCATAAATTTTAAATGATAAAGTTGAAATCGTTGAAGATATAACTTGCTTGGATTATTATTTTTTTTTGACATAAGAAAGATAAAGAAGTTTTCTTTATTTGGAATTAAAATATTAATCAAACTATTGGCATTTTTAAAATTCCTTTTTTTTGCCCTGTATATGGCGTTTCAATTTCAAAGTTTAGATTATCCTTTTTTGTTATTTCGCGTTCTCTTTTGACTAAAAAAAAAATTTCATCAGCTTCAGTCTTTTTATCTGAAAAAAACGAACCTCGGTTATTGCAAAAATCTTAAAATATCAGTTTTATCTTGTAAAGTGCGCGACAGCGATTATTTTTGTATGAGTAGATGTATTACAAAACTGGTATTAAGGATATATTTAACTGAAAAAAAAAAGTATAATTTTGATTTAGAAATTTTGAACCTGAATCTTATCGATAAATAACTAATGATAAAGCAATAAAAAAAGAAAATTATTTTATTCTTATAACTTGAATGTACATATATACACACAGAGAAGGAAAAACTTAAGAAAACATTGAATTATCAGAAAACCCTTAAAGGCTTCTTTGTTTGAAATTTTCCTTTTAAAGGAAAAAAAAAAAAAAAAGAAAATGTTAACCATATGTAAAAAGAAGAAAATACTTTAATATATTCCCAAATGAATTTAGTGAATTTTTTTTTTTGGATATTTCCTTTATTTTCTTAGATATGTATTATAATTTTCATAATATTAATTTTTTTTTTTCGTTCATACATATATCGAAACCTTAAGTGTAATAATTTTTTTTTTGTATTTTTATTAAAACTCATTTTATTCTAACACCTGTTACAGCCCCAGGCGTCCATAGTTACAAAAAATTTTCTTTTTTTATTCTAACACGTATGAAAATATAAATATTTGATTATATCAAAAGAGATTCTCGTCCTCTTTGTGAAATAATTTTTTTTAAATGATTGTTATAAATAGTGGTGGTGGTTTAAGAAGGAAATTTTTTTTTTTGCTACATATATGTTTTGTTAAGTTAATAATTATATATTCATTTCTTCGCTTTTTTTTTTGTTGTTAATTATTGATTGTTATAAATTTGTTTTTTATTTTTATTATTTTGGCGGAAAAATGAAAGAAAATTTATAAAAACGAAATTTTTGAATAATATAAGTTCAAGGACATTTTAACGTAAAAAACTGAAAAAATTATTTGCCAATTTCCTAAGTTTTGTTTAAAAAAAATTAAATATGCTGAAATTTATTTATATATGGGACAAAATCAAACCTTGTGGAAAAAATCAAAAAAAAAAATTTTAAAAATAAAAAAACACCAAAAGCACTGAAAATAGTCTTATCTTGTGCAAAATTTAGTTGACTATCTTAATAATTTGATGGTTATCTAAAAAAAAATTTTTTTTGGTTTTTTTTAAATAAAAATTCAAAAATTTGTCATGAGCTAGAAATTTTGTAAGAGCTTTCCTATTAACTGAAATTTCTTACTCATGACATATCATGTAATTTTTTTAAATCAATAAAAATTACTAATTATTTTGGAATAATTTGAAAAAGTTGACAATACATGGTCATCATTTAAATAATAAACACTCCCTTTATATTTTAACTAGAAAAAAGCCTGCACAGAAAAAATAGTGCAGGCCTAGCCTAGTAACTATGCGTTGATTTTTAACATTTCGAAAAGAATGCTTTTATTTCTTTATTGATAAAGTACGCCTTGATTTTTTTGTTTATATTTTAAAGTTTTTATCAAAGTACGCCTTGCATTCAGTGTTGCATAGTCATTCGGTTATTTTATTTATTATTTACGTTTAAAAAAATAAATTGAGGGAAATGCCAACACTGTCAAGGTCGTTTAAGAGGTGAGTTCACCTTTTATTATATTAGATTTCGGATATTCCTTTTTTTTGCATAAATTGTCAAAAAAGTATATTCTCACTCCTGACAATCAAAAACTTTACTTACCATTTTTGTTCTAAAAAACAAAAAAAAAAATTTTTTTTAAGAAAATTTACATGGATTTAATTTTTTATATAAATTAGTAACCGTTTTGTAAATTTATTTTTGTTTTCTTTTTTTTCGTTTTTAACTAAAAATGCATATTTAACTTAAAATATCATGAGCTAGAAAAAACACCGACAACCAAAAACAGTAAAAAAACCGATACAAAGATCGGACAGCCAGACACCAAAATTTGATCTTAAAAATAGAACAAATAATTTTACACTGTCCAATAATTACTTTTGTACTTAAGCTTAAAAAAAATATAATTTATTGCATTTAAATAGTTCAAATTTTCTTTTGCCGACAACAAATTTTGTATGGAGACATATTGGCAACTTTTTTTCAAAGTTAAAAAAAAAAGTGATTTCTTCCAAAAATTATTAATAATTATTAATATTTAGGGTTATAATAAAATAAACTAAATATTGGTGGATATAAGAATTGTTTTTGATACTTTTTTTATTGCTTTTTTATTTTTCAAATACCGCCGACACAATTCTTCCCTTAGGTTTGATTTTGTCCCTTATACATATAAATATAACATATTTTATGGTCGCAAGCATAAATGTATAGGAAAGTGTTACAAACTGATAAATTGGTTTAACAACAAAATATGAAAACATTTTATTCTTATATTTATTATTTTATTATAAAAAATATTAAAGCTTGGAAAAAAAACAATATAAAATTATTACTTTAGTAATATGTATATGTATAAAAATATTTATTTAATGCGTATAATTTTATTAAAAAAAAAAAAAAATATTCAAAAAATAAATTGAGAATTAAAGTTTTTTATATATACAATGATTTAACATAAAAATCTGTAAATTTTTTCTTATCATGGGAAAAAATCAAATTGTAATGTTAATCTTGAAAATTTTGCTTTCATTCTTTTATTTATGCTTTCGATTTTTTTTTTTTTTTGCTCTCATTTTCCTTTCATTATAATGTTGTTGTTATTATTATTATTATATTTTTGATAAAGAGATTTAGGATAAAATTTATATAAATATTTAACATAAATTTATGTTTTTTTTTGAAACATATAAATAAAAGTGTTTTATATATTATATTTATATTATAGATACATATATATAAATAAATACAGATATATTTTTTTGTTAACCCTTTAATATTTAAAATATATCCCCAAAGGTATATTTTATGAAATTATAATAAGAAATTTCACAAGTTTTGATAGAAATAGTGTGTCTGGATATTTATTATGTTTTCCTTTATGCAAAATAAAAATAAAATAAAAAAAAAAAAGAAGAAAGTAATATAGAAAAAAAAAATAAAAATAAGGTACCTATTATAATAAGGAACCAACCTCAAATAATTTATTATAATTTTTCTTTGAGAATATAAATTGTATTTATATCATAAATCTAATATTTTTTGCATGAATTCATGGGGCCAGCAGTATATTTATCATAAACCAATCTACCTTCTTTAAAGTTCTTTAAATCAATTGTGTCCTACATATTATAAGATTGATTTTTCTTTTTGTTTTTTTTTTTTTCATACAAATATCCTTAGCTTTTACATTAATAAAAGATATGGGTATAAGGTTGTTTAGGACGATAGCTTAGTGGTTATTAGCATATTCATCATAATATTCAAGAAAAAAAAAAAAAAACAAAAAAAATTTATACAAAATGAAATTTGATTGTATGCGGTTGTTTTGAGTATATAAGGACAAGGTTAAATTCCAACCGCACGAAATAGATATTGTTTGATAAAATTAATAAAATTTTTGGAATAGAAAAATGCTCTGTTTATAAAATTTTAAAATTTTTAGTCCGTTTTCCATTAAAAATGAAAAAAACGGACTATAGTTTTTTCTTTCTTTTTGTCCGTTTTGCCACTGTGCGTCTGTCCGTCTGTTGCTCACTTGAATATTTCTAACTGTTAGACTACCTTACTTTTTCACAGCATTTATTTAAAAGGCAAAATATGCTCAATTCTCTCAACGGAGTTGTAAACTCTCAACTGAGGAAGGGTCTAAATATTTTCATGTAAAATTTATATTATTTTAAATTTTTGAATGGAATAAAAATTAGTATGTGAGAGGATGGATGTCTATAAAAGGAACAGGATTTGCAATGAAATTCGTATATGAGTAGATGTAGAAAGATTGAAAGAACTTTTAACCCCCGATTGTTATCAAGGTATCGACGGAAGCCAGAGAGTGGATTTCAATCAAAATTATACTGTCATAGAAACTTTATACTATGTCATGTCTTGTATATACAAAGATCTTAGATAGAGGAAAATTTTTGAGAAATCAATATTTTTTTACTTGTCAAATTTGAAAATTATAATCAGACAGTCTTCAGGCTCTCAGTCTAATAACATATTATTATAATTCTTTCATTATATTTTATATCATAAATTATTATAATGAAAAAATTTATATTAGTTTTGAAACAATATGCTTAAAACAAAAAACAAATTCCTATTATTTTTTTTCGTTTTTATGTAAAAGAAATTTATGTAATTTTATGTTTTTTTTTAAATATATATATTTTTGTAAGCTAAGAATGAATATTTTTTTTTATGAAGAAAATTAGAAAATTTGCCTTTTGTTTTTGTCACATTTTATTTCCGTAATTAATAGCTTTTAATATATTATTGAAGCCTTGAAGGCAATTATTCTCCTTTTTTGTTAAATATATATAAAAAAAAAACATTTTAAGTGAACAAGTGTGTAAGTTTTTGAGAGCGCATTTTAATAATAAAGAATTCACAAAAAAATATAAATGAAGAAAACAGATATTTACAATAGAGATTCCTATTTTATAAAAAAAAATAAAAATAAACTAACTATGTAATTTACTTAGTGACTAAAAATTTATGATAAAAAATATGATTCGTTTTTTGCATAAACAAAATTTTCTTTTGTTTCAACGAAATTCTATTCGAAATATAGGTGTAATTAATAATAAAACAAATAATATACCTGTGCATAAGGATATTCGAAACGACCATTGTTATATGGGTTTAACAAATGTTGAAAAAGGGAAAAGTGGGATGAAAATGATAAAGAGCTCCAAAATAAAGTTTTTTCTCTAGAAAATATACCAAAAATCTTAATTGTAAAACTGGCAGTCTCTCAAAAATAAAGAGGCTTGCCACCAAAAATAACAAAATTAAAAAAAAAAACAACTATATTTAAAATTATATGTACTAAAACTGCGATTCAGCCGAAAAATTAAAAATTTCAAAAATCGGACGCGCTCATCTTTGGATCTACGTCTTTTATCTCTAGATATGTTAGAGTCTCTAACATATCAAAAATTCACTTCAGTCGAGTTCGTATCAGGCGATAGTCTTAATAATTTTTTCTATGCTTTATTCAAAGTTACAAGTTCTTATATTTACCAAAAACATAGTACGTACATAATTATATTAAAAATTTTATTTTAAGGGAACATACTTATGTCAAATTGATTAAGAAAACAATGTCTTTAAACAACTATACTATAATATATATTTAACTTGCAATGTGGTCTCGAAAATTAACTTCAAATAACTTTATTATCGTATTAGATCTACAGATAAATTAAAACTAAAACGATTTTTGTGGTGGCAAGAGTAGGTATTAAAAATCGTTTTTTTTATTCAAATTAATGTGAAAATGATGTTCATATTATGCATATTTGAATTTTTTATGTTATGTAGTTACAAGTTCTTATATTTACCAAAAACATAGTACGTACATACATATATTTAAAATTTAATTTTAACTGAACTTATTTATGCCAAATTGATCGAGAAAAAAATGTCTTTATATAACTATACTATACTCTATACAACATATACTTAACTTTCAATGTGGCCGCGAAAATTAAGAATAAAACTCGTTAACTTCAAATATATTTATTTTCGTGCAGATTTGAATCAAACTCTTCCTTGTAAATTGTATTTTATAATCAATATTTGTAGGTATATAAAAATAGTTAGCAGAACTTTGTGTAATATATAAAACTTTATTTCTTATAAGAATTACTCAGCTTGATGTATTGCTTTTAAAAGTAAACATAAGATAAAAATGTTTTGTAAATTTTTCGACCAATTAAATCAGACAAGTATTTTTTATTTTTTTATAAGAATTTATTCTTAATTCACATTAGTTCTTAAAATGTATTTAACGTTTCGATGTTTGGTTTACATCCTCATCAGAAATCTTTAATGCTTTTCATTTATTTTTCTGTAAAAATTAATTAATTTAAAATTTGATAATATTTTTCTATAATATCTAATTTGATTGTTTTGTGTTTTTTTCAAAAAATTAAAATTCCTTATTTAAACTACATCTAATACAAACAGATTTTTTTATTTTTTATATGCTATCAACAAAATAGTAAAATTTATAAGAAATTAAATTGATTTTATTATGTTATGTATTATTACTAAAAATTATTTTTTGTTTTTAATTAATTAAACGAAAACTTAATCACATACCTCAATTTATCTATTTTCGTGGAAATATCCGATAATTCTACTACATTTTTTTGAAAAATTATGGTAGAATTTCTTCATCAATTAAAAAAAGTTGCAAATAAAAAGAGATTTAACAAACAAAAACTTCGAAATTCAAATAAATGTTAATTTATGACATTATTTTATCAAACTTTTTATTATTATTGCATCTTTTGATGCTTAATGTTAGGAGACACTTTTTTAATTAACTTAAAAGGCAAAAAACATTTTTTTCGATTCCCTCAATTTTTAGCAGGTATAAAAAATTTTTTCTTTTCCAAAATCATTGTAAACAATGTTTTATTTGAAATCAAAAACCGAAAACAAAAAAACTAAAAAATTACAGATTTTATCAATAATTAGAAATTCTATTAATAAAATTTTGCTAAACCGATATTTTAATTTTAATAGGTCATTGACATCAAAAATTTTATGAATTTTTAAAACATAAGTAAAAAGACTATTATATTAATAATTATATATAAAATCCAAACAAGGTTTGTTATT
The DNA here is from genome assembly GCA_964007475.1 of Hybos culiciformis. Lineage (NCBI taxonomy): Eukaryota > Metazoa > Arthropoda > Insecta > Diptera > Hybotidae > Hybos > Hybos culiciformis. The sequence continues at coordinate 28,738,260 of OZ023274.1, forward strand.
TTAATTAATCCAACAAAAAACAAAAAACTTTAAAAAAGAACTTGAAATTTAAACAGGGATAAAATGTTTTTAACTTAAAACTTATATCAGAACATTGCAAAATTCCATGGAATGAAATGCGAACAGCTATAAATATTATATTAAATTCTACTTACTTCCAATTTAATGATAAATATTATCATCAGACAGATGGATCGCCTATGGGCTCACCCCTGTCTCCTATTTTTGCCGAATTCGTAATGCGTGATTTGGAGAAATGTTCTCTTAATAGTTTGAGTTTTAAACCACTAATATACAATAGATATGTTGATGACATCTTCTGTATTTTACCAAAATCCGAGGTCAAAAACATCTTAAATACATTCAGTTCCTTTCACCCAAAAATAAAATTTACATATGAAACTGAAGAAAATAATAAAATTCATTTTTTAGACGTTTCAATAATAAATAATCACAACAAATTAGAAACTAATTGGTATAGAAAACCAACATATTCGGGACGTTTATTACATTTCCATTCTAACCATCCAATTACTCAAAAGAAAGCAATAATCTACAATTTAGTTGATAAGGCAATATTATTGTCAAATAAAAGGTTCCATTTTGACAACTTAAATATCATCAAAAGAATTTTACGTACAAATTTTTACCCTGACAATTTCATAAAAAAATTTATTTGCATTAGACAACAACATTTGAAAAACAAACAAAATTTTATAAATAACAATTTGCCTATTAATATAAATAACACTACCAGCTTAAGTAATAATACTAATAGCAATAATTGTAACATTCCAAAAATTGTCACTTTACCATTTCATAATACTATGTCAAAATCTTTTTCAAAAATTTTCAAACAAAAAAAAGCTAAATTGGTTCATACAATTCAAAATAAATTGCAATTTGTTAATAAAGGCAAAGACAAAATATGTAATATTAACAAACACAATGTAGTATATAAAATCAATTGTAAAGATTGTAATTCGTGTTATGTGGGACAAACAAAAAGATCTTTGGAGACTAGAATTAAGGAACATAAAAACAACATTAAGCTACCGGTTGAACGTCATGGTGTGATTACAAACCATAGAATGGAACACGACCATAATTTTGATTTTGACTTTCCAATAATTTTGGACAGTGAAAAAAATTATTATAAAAGAAACATTTCAGAGATGTTGTATATAAAGAGTTGCAACAATACTATTAATGCACAAATTGACACAGAAAAACTGAACAATATGTATAACATGGTTTTAAGTTAAAAACATTTTATCCCTGTTTAAATTTCAAGTTCTTTTTTAAAGTTTTTTGTTTTTTGTTGGATTAATTAAAATAACAAACCTTGTTTGGATTTTATATATAATTATTAATATAATAGTCTTTTTACTTATGTTTTAAAAATTCATAAAATTTTTGATGTCAATGACCTATTAAAATTAAAATATCGGTTTAGCAAAATTTTATTAATAGAATTTCTAATTATTGATAAAATCTGTAATTTTTTAGTTTTTTTGTTTTCGGTTTTTGATTTCAAATAAAACATTGTTTACAATGATTTTGGAAAAGAAAAAATTTTTTATACCTGCTAAAAATTGAGGGAATCGAAAAAAATGTTTTTTGCCTTTTAAGTTAATTAAAAAAGTGTCTCCTAACATTAAGCATCAAAAGATGCAATAATAATAAAAAGTTTGATAAAATAATGTCATAAATTAACATTTATTTGAATTTCGAAGTTTTTGTTTGTTAAATCTCTTTTTATTTGCAACTTTTTTTAATTGATGAAGAAATTCTACCATAATTTTTCAAAAAAATGTAGTAGAATTATCGGATATGTCCACGAAAATAGATAAATTGAGGTATGTGATTAAGTTTTCGTTTAATTAATTAAAAACAAAAAATAATTTTTAGTAATAATACATAACATAATAAAATCAATTTAATTTCTTATAAATTTTACTATTTTGTTGATAGCATATAAAAAATAAAAAAATCTGTTTGTATTAGATGTAGTTTAAATAAGGAATTTTAATTTTTTGAAAAAAACACAAAACAATCAAATTAGATATTATAGAAAAATATTATCAAATTTTAAATTAATTAATTTTTACAGAAAAATAAATGAAAAGCATTAAAGATTTCTGATGAGGATGTAAACCAAACATCGAAACGTTAAATACATTTTAAGAACTAATGTGAATTAAGAATAAATTCTTATAAAAAAAATAAAAAATACTTGTCTGATTTAATTGGTCGAAAAATTTACAAAACATTAACAAATAACACAGACGTTAAAAAAATAACCAAATAAGATAAAAATAATCAAATTAACAAAAAAAAAAAGTACCAACTTGTTGAAGGAAAAACTGATAAAAATTATTATTTTCATATCATTATACACAGTATATACCTATATACACTATTATGTATGGCAAAAAAAAAAGAAGAAAAACCTGTTACATATTACAATGTTCAAAAAGAAAAACAAACTATACATTATTGAAAAAATAATATCAACTTTCATTTTCATTACAAAACTGAAATTTCTTATATTTTCTTTTCTAAATTTTTTTTTTTTGGGGATAAGCTCCAAATTGGAACGTGAATGAAAATGGGACCGATTTTTTTTTTTTAATTCCAAGTTTAAATGAAAATGAATGGTAAATAAATATACAAAGTCCACTTGTTGTTTCCTTAAATGCTTTTTTTATTTTTCAACTTCTTCTCTATGTAACAATAATCGGATTTGACACAAAAGAAAATGTTATAGAATTGAATTAAATTCTATTAAATTGATTTGTCTAAAAAACAAAAAAAAAAAATTATTAATAAAAGTTATGTCAAAATTATTAATATTAGGTATATATCTTTTGCCCGCCAAATTTGAAATTTTTATCTCATCGCCAAGGATGTTATTTGAAGCTCGATGAAAATTAAATATTAATTTCAAAACATCAGAAAAAAAAAACTTTTAATATCAAATTTGATATTAAAAGATTTTAAAAACGAGCACAATTGAAAATGCAATTTTATGTATGTAGTTTGAAGTATGTACTTTCTATTGACAAACTAGATATTTTTATAAAGTAGAAAAATTAGAAAAAAAAAAAAAAAATCATTTAACAGATTACTTAACGTTAATTTTCAGGAAATAAGGTATAAAAATTCTTATTTAGGATAAAATGAATTTATTTGTGACGAGGCAATAGACACGTTCTAAATATAAAGTTAAATTTCTTTACTTTTTTTTTTATTTTGTTTTTTTTTTTTTTAAAGCTTTTTCATAGCTCTTTTTCTGTTAAACGTGATTATTTCAAAGTAGAGAAGGCTTAGATAAGATTATCTTTTCCTTAAAAGAAAATTTTATACACAATTTATGTGAAAAAGAAAAGTATAGGAGATTTTGTATTTTTATTTTTATTTATTTTTTTTATTCTTCCAACTTGTATTTAATTTATTATCAGAAAAAAATAAAAATAAAATATATATATTTAAAGTCATTTTTTTTTTTATTCATTTTTTTATTTATTTATATATTCTTTTTCTTATACTACAAAGTATTATAATATAGTAGAGGCTTTTCTTTTCAAATTAATGTAATATTATTAGTTAAATTGAAGTCGACAGGAAATTAAACATAAGTGTCTCAATAAGAAGAAGAAAAATAATTTTTTTTTATATAAGAAAATATAATATGAATGAAATGAATACCTTTTATTTTTTATTATATTTTTTTTATTATATTTTTATAATATTTTTTAACTCTTTTAGATGATAATTTTAACTTAATTCAAAAAAAATTCCCTATTATAAAGATTTTTTTTTTCAGTGATAATGAATAGAGAATTTCGATTTTAGTTGAATGAATTAAGGAAATAAAGGATTTGAACTTTTAGTTGGCTTTAAATCCTAGACCATTATACCATTATACGCATATACATAATAAGTAAGTGGACGACTTTAGCAAGATTCATGATTCATATGATTATAGCAGTATTAAAAATAAAAGTTCAAAAACTAATTTTGTGTATTTAATAATTTCACTACAAAAAGGGCGATTTATTAAATTTCAGAAAAATTATTCTCCAAAAGCCTTCATTTTCATTTTTTTAATGATATCACAGAAATTTACCAATAATGTCATTAAAAGACTAAACAGGATAAAAATCAATTAGAATGTGAAACTTTATGTAAATTTTTTTTAAATAAAATTATAATTAAGTTTGCAAATTTACTATACATGAATACTTTTGACAAAAAACTAATATTACGAACATCGAAATAATTTGCAATCTCTCTACAAGAAATTAAAATTAATGCATTCAAAGCATCTCGTATATAGGCATAAAAATCATAACAAATGTATATGAAAATTCCTATAGAAAACTTAAAATAGGATTTGAACAAATAAAAACTTATTTTAATAATTAAGTTCAATTTATTGTAATATAATTGATATTAATTTTTACGAACAAAATTGAATAGAAACTTTATTTAATTACTTGTGATCAATTTTCAATTTTAAAGTTTTTAGTAGGTCATACAGATTCTCATTCATTCGAGATTTTATTTTTTTGCCTATTAGGTTTCGAATTCAAATAGACGCACTATAAGCCATTATTGGGAGAATATAGTTTTATAATAAGTCTCTATAAAATTATTTTTCAATATATTCAAAGCAAAAAAAGGAACGAAGGTTTACCGTCACTACACTTTTAAGACTTAAATGTTTTATATATACCTAATTATACCCAATTCATTTGTTGATGTTTTTATAAATTATTATTATAGAAACAAAAAAACATCTAAATAAATAATTAAAAAAAATTTTTTTTTCAATTTTCTGATAAGAATTTTTATAAAAATTCATTTTCCGTTTCTAAAATCATGCATAATTCTCATAACTTTCTTGTTAATTAGTATAGTTTTGGTTGAAAAAAAATAAAAAATTATAATATATATAAATATAAGAAAAATAATAATAATTATTATTATTTTTTGAAAAATTTACGACAACACAAATTAAAAATAATTTCTTTTCCTTATTACTTATTATGGCATAGCATAATATTTTTTTTATTTTATTAATTTAAATATATTCCATACATACCTACATAATAATGAAAAAAATGTTTTTTTTTAATATAAAAATTTACTAAATTAAAAGCAGAAAAGTTACACCTAAATTAGCATTTAAGTCGTTATAGCCACGTTCCAATGATGTAGAAGTGGTTTATTTTTTTATATATATTTATATATTTAAAAAAAATTAGAATGGTAATATCTATCAATTGACCAAAAACATTTATTGTAAACTTTTTTGTTTGACATTATTTTTATTATTATAATGTACATATTCATGAACAAAAAAAAAAAATGTCACGAAAAGTATTAGGTATATATTTTTCTTATATATTTAATATTTTTTCTGCTTTCTTTCAACTTATTTTATTCATTATTATTATTATTTAAGGATATTTATTTAAAGTTAGTACAGGAAAAAAAATATATATATGTATATGTAGAAAAAAATTTATTTTTTCTCAAAATTACTCTTGATTAATAATAAAATATTATGCCACGCGCTCAAGCATACCTTTGAATTATTTTATATAGCTTGTACAAGAATATTATATTTAGAGTAGTTCCAAAAAAAATAAAATAAAATAAAATTATTCAATAATATAAATTTGTATCAATTTGGTTAAAGAAAAATTCAAATTTGTCAATCCAAAAATTTCTTCATTAAAATGAATGAATTTGATAATTAAAAATACAAAACAACTTGTATCATTTTTAAAATTTTTTTTTTTTTAATTAGATTGTTGAACGTTTTTAATTTTATTTAATTTTTTTTAATTTAATAAATTGGACAATGGTGCAGTTTTTGATAAATAAATTATGCAATAGAAAATTGTTGTGGGAACAAAATTGGTTCTTACATGAAATAATTGTCAAATCGTAAAATTGTCTGTAATTAATTATAGTTATAGCGAATTTATTCATTTTCAACTTTCATGTATACCTAATGACTTTTTCACTGTGAGTGCTGAATAGTATTTGAATTCCGAACGTCCAAGAGAAATAAAAGATCGGTCGCTTTTGTAGTTAATTCAATTAATTATGTATAAACTTAACAATTTAGCTATTACACTATAAAGATTTTTTTTTTAAATTATGGATTAATTCGGATTAAAAGACAGTCTAGGTCTATTTATTGACGTTTCTCAATCATAATTAGGCAGGATAGAGTACGATTAAAATCACTTGACCAATCCGTTATGCAAAGCTTTCCTTTTCCATTACAAAAGTCCATACAAAATTTAGAGGAAATTATTTAAGAAAAAAAGCTCATGCAATTGTGTATGGAATTTTGTAATGGAAAGGGAAAGCTTTGCATAACGGATTGGTCAAGTGATTTGAATCGTACTCTACAATAAACTGAAAACGGTGAATTATTTTCCTTGATATCTTTGAACATACATAAAAAAAATATTCTTTTGATTAAACTACTCTAACAAACTCATTTAAAGTTAAGAATAATAATTTTATAATAATTTAATCAAATTGCGTGTCAATAACAAAGTTTTTTTTTTTTTCCTTTTTCTTGTGATTAAGTTTGCAAAGTCATTGGCATGTATGGTGCGGTACGAAATAAACGTAATTATGATGACTTTGGACACGATAAAACGACAATAAGAATTTTGAACAAAAAAAAAATCAATATGCTTTTATGTATGTATGTCATTAAAGGAAAAAAATAAAGGGGCAAAAAAAAAATTATATTATTTATAAAAAATTTGGAATTTTTTGTTTTTCTTTCAGAGCGTGAATATTTTGTAATTTGCATAACAATTTCTTTAAGTAATTTTTGGTAAAATGTAACAACAATTAATTACTTACAAAATAAAAAAAAAAATAAAAAAATATGTTTAAACATATTTTCTTTATTTTTATATGACGATTTTGACGCAGTTATACAACATTTTTTTTATTTTTATAATGTTTAGTTAAATTACTGTAATAAACATTTAAAATAAAATTATTCAAAACTGCCGGAAAAATGTATATACAATACGTACATGGCTCAGCTAATATCAATTATTTAACCTTAAAGATTAATATTTTTAATACATTAGAAATATGTCACCGCTCGAGTTATGAAGAAAATTTTATAGTGTAGTAGGAAGAGAAAAACTTGAAAATATAAATATCTACAAATTTTATAAATTTCCTCTGCAAAAAGTTCGCTGTGGATAGTGATCATTGAACGTTGTCATTGAACAACCATAGAATCCTTATTTTTCAATACACTATTACAATGTCAAGTAATAATTTTAAAATTTCTCTTTTCCGCAAATTATTTAAATTAGAATTATCAAAAATATATTTTTACATTTATGTATATTTCAAAATTTGACTTTTTAGATAGGATTCTGAAATTATCCTTAAGTCCGAACTATTTTGGAAAATTATTTCAGAAAAATATTCAAAAAGAGCTTATACAGGATTTTTCAGCTATACTAGTGCAAACATTAAGTAAATCAAGTATATATGACTTAAAAATATTATTCGCCAGTTTTTACATTATTTGAAATAAAAATATTAAGAATTTGCAGGAATATTTACAGAAGATTTTAATTCATATTTTACTCTAAGTGTCATTCTGTCATAATCCACATATTATTTTTTGATAACAAAATAAAAATTGTAACAATAATGCCCTCCTATTCCTATATATAAAAAGAAAAACTTTGAAATATTTTCCATTATTTATCCATAAATTTTTTTTAATAATAAATAGAAAAATTTATTTTGCACATAATCATATCTAATTTTATTATTAGCAACCTGTTACAAGACTGCCACCCACTTTCTCTTGTTTAACAAAATAAAACTTTGTTTTTTTTTTTATGTTTATGTTTATATTTATGTTTTTTTTTTTGCCTATAATAATACATCTCATGAATAATTAATTCTTTACTGCGTTTATTTCTGTTTTTGTTTACATTGATTAAACAAAATAAAGTTTAAAGAAAAAAAAATAAAAAATAAAAGTGCAGTCATGATCACAGACCCATTTTTATTTTTTTTATTTTTTTTTATTTTTTGTTTGGATTTTAATAATTTATCGCAAAGTGCGTGAAAAATTCTATTTATTTACACCTTTAACAGGTAATTCTTTTTTATTATTAATAATAATTTATGTATGTTTATATAAAATTTATGATATTTATGTATAATATATTGCACTATTTACATATATAATAATATATAGGTACATATATTTATGTATTATAATGTAACGTTTTTAATTGCCCGCACAAAAAAAAAATATAAAAAATAAAAATAAAATAATAATAACAGAGTGCCAGTTGGTTTTATCGTGCTAATAGTCCTGTGCAAATAAAAAAAAAACAAAAAAACTGTAATATAATGAATTATTAAAGAATTATACTTATAGCTTTATTTCATTGATGTAATTTTAAGTGAATATTATTTTTAAAAATTATTGAGCTATCAATTATTGTTTAATACAGTCATTAATATCATCGCATTCATTTTCATTAGCTTACTATGCCATTATTATTGTTAGATTATATACATATATTTTTTATTGTTATTACTATTATTATTATTATTATTATTATTATTATTATTATTAATATTATTTTGTATAATATTTTCACTGTTGAATGTGATAATAAAATATACCTTACATTTACCTTCCTATTCCAAAACAATAAAAATAGTATTTAATACTATAGTCAATTTTAAAATAATAATTTTAGTTCATTATTATTATAATAATCTTAATTGAAAGAAATTAATTCCTTTTAATGGTTAAATTTACTGAATTTTAAATAAAAAAAAAAACAGATTGGTCTGTTTCAACTCATAGGAGAACCAATCCCCGCTAACATGATGATATTTATAATTGTTATGTTAATATAGGGTAGAAAAGGGAAGTTCAAGTATACGTCAAAAAATCACATCGGAAACTTATATATATATAATAGAAATTTTATGTATACTATATATATTTCAATTATATAATTCTAATTTATACCTATAATGGCATTTCATTAAAAAAATTTACTTCTACTTTTATATGAAAAATGAATTAATTTTTAATCTTTTGAAAAATATTTTGCATATACTTATGCATATATATAGATTATTATTTATGTAGGTACTTCGCTTAAATGGCATAATTTAAAATTAAAGACTTTCATATAATAAGAAAAATCAGAAACCAATGAACAGATTATATAATATTTAATATACATATGTGTCTGTTAGTATAAGTACATAATAATTTTATAAGGAAAAATTATTTTTCAGGAAATATTAAATGCTTATAGTGTACAAATGTTAAGCATATACATTGTATGTATGAATTATAAAACCTCTTAAGTATTCCTTTATATATAATAATATTTAATATTAATTATGTATAATAGTATTATGTATATATGTAAATATGTTTTCAATATTGCACAAGAAATTCTTATTTTTTTTTTTTATTTCATTTTAAGGAAAATTTCTCCAATTTAATATTATTCATTTATTGATAGTATCATTCATTTTGATTAATAATCCCTGATAATAAAATTGTCACGGTATTTCAATGTAATTTCATATAATATTTATTGGTAATATGCATATTACTTTTCAATTTAATATTAATAATTACAGACAATTTATAGCTCATTATAGATAATTTAGGTTCTCATTAACTTGGGTGGAAATTGAATGGAATGAGTATGATTGGTGTCAATTCAATTCATTCTGAAAAAAAAAAAAAAATGTTAATTTCCTTTTTTTTTTTTTTATAATTATTATATTTTTATATATACAAGGAAAAAAAACATAGTATAAATAAGTATATATTTAACTTACTATTATTATTGTTTAGGTTATGAGGTGAAAAATAATTTTCTTATCATACTCTATTATAAATAGTTAATAATAATGTATTTAAGAGTTCTTTTAGAATTAATAAAAACTAGGGGTTAATAAGTAATATAAAAGTCGAGAAAAGTTAATTATATCAGATTTGACATTTTCAAAATTAAATATGATATAAAATGATTTTTCATTTATTTCGGAAGTGAAATTATAACATTATATATAAATAACATTTACATTTATATTTCGAGTCCATTGTTTTAAATAATAATAATAATGACTATTATAAAAAAAATTAGTTAAAAAAAAGTTTATCAAAAAATAAATTTTCTCTATAATTTTCTTTTTTTGATATATACGTAAGTATATTCATATACATAAATAGCTGTAAGAAACTATTATAAATTATTTTTACAGGGTAATTTGTTTTCCTTCAACTACATGTTTATTAATAATTTATGATAGGACATTTAATTATACATTCTAGGATAGTTGAAAAATACTGAAACTAAGCTAAACTTTGAAAGAAATCATTATTTGCAATCTTTAAAGCTTTCAACTTCTAGTTTTATTTAATGTCACTTTGCACGGAGTTTAAGGAATACTTCTTTTGGTATGTTATAATTTTCATATTATCCTAGTCAACCAAAAAAATTGGAAATTTTCAATCTTTTACTATAAAAAAAAAAATTAAATAATATTAAATCTATATTCAAGTCCCAGCAAAAAAAAAAAAAGAAAGCATTTTTACAAAATGTCTGTAATAATAAAATGAAAATGATAAAAAGTTGAAGAAAATTACTGAACTATAATTTAAAAAAATATATATATTTTGCCCTATAAATCAATTTTGTAACACCTGAAGTTATAAATTTTATTTAAAAGTACAGTTTGAAAGCTTAGAATTAGAATTTTAAAATTTATTATGATGTAGTTAGGAAAGTTTCTTTTTTTTTATGTAGTACATTACAGTACATACATATATATAAATATTTTGGCATGGCACACAAAATTTTCATTTAGATACTGTAGCACCTAATTAAATTAATTTTAAGGATACATTTATAAAAGTTGTGATATTATTAAAAAATAACAAACAGATTTATGCATAATATACCTGCATATAGCTATCTATATATATAGTACTTCTTAAAGTTAAGGTTTTAATTTAATATGAAGTTTGAAGTGTTTTAAAAATCATACTATTTAATTATAACTATAGAAAGTTATATTTTAAAAGAACACCTAACCCAAGGTCTTGCTGACATGCAACCAATTCGAGTAGGAATGAGGTGTTTTAGCCAAGAGATAATGGGAAAATTATTATTTTGGTATGAAAGAAAATTCGAGGTTGACGGATTAGGTGTTGTGCTGGTATAATTTCTCTATTTCAGGCAGCACTATTTCTTTCTGAATTATATTTCCTTAAATAAGTTGAATTGAATATTAATGTTTTTTTTCAGCTTCTCATGCGTTTTTCCGTTTGATAGTTGTTGTGACTTGTGAGTTAGTTTCGTCCGTCAATTAATTTGAAACATTTAGATAATTTAAACCAAATTCTAATTTTATCTTTGTTAATTTATTCTTACCAGTATTTGAGCTGATTAATGATTATATATTATGTTTACCACCAATACCTTCTATTTTCCTATTTTTCTTTTTTTTTCCTAACTACGATTAACAATTTAAAATAGCAAACTTTCGTTTGTTTTCATTTTGAAAAATCTCTTAATACAAGATTTATATTATTTTCCTTTTAGGTACAATTTTTATACTCTCGTTAATTTATTAGAAATATTTACAGAAAAGATTATGCTTTCATTGAATAATTTTTATTTCTTCTAAAAATTATTCAAAAATTATATTTAAAAAAAAAAAAAAAAAAATTCTATATATAAAATTATATAAATAAAATTTGAATCCCAATAAATTACAAAAAAAAAAAAAAAACCTAAAACCTGATTTGTCATTGCGAATAATGAATTACAATGATTAAGGATAATAAAAAATTACAACAATTTGTCAAAGCGGTTTGAATTTTTAGCGATTTATTTATTAAAAAATAAAAAACAAAAAATGTTGTATAAATTTTCCTTCAAACTTCTTGAAACTCTTTTGTAAACAAAAAAAAAAAAAAAAATGAATGAAAAACTTTGTACTTTTTGCGTTTACTTGTATTTTTTATTTTTTTTGAAAAATTGATGTTTATAGACAGTATTAAAAACTTTTAAAGAATTTTCCTTATCGTTATTTTTTCCTAGACCTTTAAATAATATGTACGTAAAGTTTTTTGTTAAGCCGTACGCAAATAAAAAAATCTATATTTGTTCAGTGGTAGCTCATTTAGGAAATTATATTATATATATTTTTTTTTTAATAAATTGTTATCCTTGTGAAAAAAAAAAGAAAAGAAAAAAATTGTTCAAATAAGATTTAAGAAAAATAAAAATTAAAATATTTGCTATAAGCCGAAAAAAAATCATTTTTCTGTCTCCCTAATTTGAATGAAAAATAAATTGTTGAAAGGAGATTTTTTTTGTTTTTTTTTTTTTAGAGAAAATTAAAGGAAAATGTTCATTAGTTAATCATTAAATTTTGTAGTTCAGAAAAACTGATGACAAAATTAATTAATACAGGTTTTTCATATAAATTAAAATTTTTTTTTTTGGACATCTTCAGAAATTCTTTAGATAATAATTCTGAGGGGTTCAATAACCCGGCGAGTAGTTACAACTCAGTCTCACAAATGAAATAGCGATGATTCATAAGGGGTATTAAAAAAAACGAATAAACTTTTGAATTTTCATGGAAATTGGCTCAACTTCATTCATAATGGCGTATCTTAGTATTTTACATTTGTTTTGTGGTTCCCAACATAAATTGGGATTAACGTGGTAGATTTTTACAGAAAATATATTACATTTATGAAAAATATTCTTAATTAGATAAATTTACATCAGGTTTGTGAAGTTTTTTTTTAAAATAAAGTTTTGTAACAAAAAAAAATCTATCATCTACGATTAACCAATTGAGCACTTCAACCTCAAAATTTAAGGTATATTTCGGAGAACGAAAAAAAAAATTATGAAACTAATTTCTACAAATTTACAAGTTTATCAAAATTAATTTATTTTATTAATTGATTTTTAGTTAAATGATACATTTTTTTTCATTGTGGCTTTTGCAAACCAGTATAATTTTTTGCTTGGCACCTGAGCACCTGTGTTGGACACGCCTGTTAATACGACAGAAAATTTTAATATACGAAATGAAATTTGATAAGTTATGGAGGAAAAAAAAAGGAAGAAAAATCTAATGTTAAGGTGAAATTCACGAATTTTTTTTTTTTGTCCTAATCCGCAAGAGTTATTTAATTAAAAAAAAAACAAAAAAATCCAAGAATTCATAAAACTAACTATTTTACATTAAAAAAAAAACAACTTTCAAGGAGAGAATAAAATGTAAACTTTTTGCAAAACAATGACTATTTCTTTTTTTTTTAATTTTTTTACTTTTTTAATTTTTTTTTATTTTAATTTTTTTTTTTCTGCAGAAAATATTCTTGATGACAAATCAGTGCAAAAAAAAAAAAAAAGGTTTTTCTTTTAATTCTTGTTGTTTTTTTTTTTTCTTCATACTTTTGGGAATAATCATTATGATGACAAAAAAAAAAAAAAAAAAGGTAACAAAATTAGGGTTTTCACGGAATTCAGTAGAAACGAAAAAAAAAAAAAAAACACAAAAAAATGTTAATAACAAAAATAAAAAAAAAAAATGAAGAAAATTTTGAGGGTAAAAAGTCTGAAGAGCAAAAAAGTGAAAATTAAAGTGACTAAGAGTAAAAGTGGTTTTTATTGAAATTTAATACGCAGAAACATTGATTGATGATTAAAAAGTGCTAATTTTCAATTTTTTTTTTCTTTTTTTTTTTATAGATTGTTAAAAATATATATTTAAAAAAAAAAAGAACAAAAAAAACTTTTAGATTCTTCAATGAAAAATAAAAAAAAAATAAAAATTTTTTAAGGAATTTTATCTTGAAATTTTATTATTAATTGGAAATATATTGTAAAATTGAGTAATATGGTGTTCGCATTAGGAGAATATTAGTGGAATATGCTGTTATCCAGAATATTAGTGGAATATGCTGTTATCCAGAATATTTCAGGAATATGAACTGGATTTTTCATATAAAAAATATTCCGGAATATGTATATTCCACTTTCATATTCTAGTTTGTCAGGGTTAGAATTCTACATTTCTAGTTATTTTCACTCATTTTTTGAAATTTTGTTATAGTTGGCAACAATTTTTTTGTCAAATTCGAGTCAAAATGAAAAAAAAAAACAAAATAAAATTGAGAACAAGCGAGATAAAAAGTCAAAATTTTCAACAACAAAAACTTTTTCTTTTTCTCAATTTTTTTTTTACACCATCAAATTCCAGTTCTCATCAAATTTTGTAATGCGAACGGCAATTTGTTTTCCGGAATATAAGTGGAATTCAAATTATAATGCGAACAAGGTATAAAGTGTATAGAATATTATGAAAATAAGAAAAAATTAGATGAACCCTTAAATTTGAAGTTGGTACTTATGAAAATGATTGATCTAGAATTTTAGTTGAAAATGTAGAATTACATTGGTTTGCGCCTGGAATTTGGCGGGCTCGATAGAACAACTTTTTTCAATAATTTTCACAATAATTTAATAATTTTCTCACAATGCAATGGCAAGTGGAGTTAAACTTAAAATATCTGCCACTATCAGAGGGGGGTATACTTATACACGGTACTGAAGCTGAAACTTGAGGCCCAAACTAAAATACGATATTTAGGTATACGATATAGGATATACGATAGTTAATTAGTTTTACGTAAATAGTTATTTTCAGTTGTTTTATTATCATTTAGCCACATAAAATAATGATTAATAAAAACCAAAATTCACTTAAAAATCAATACTTTCCAGCTTTGTCATCTGTGTTAGTTTGACTATATAGTTACTTACACAATTCTATGATTCGGATTTAGTTCTTAACAATTTTTTTTATCAATCTATGCGAAAAAATATATGCATGCCGAAGTCCACAGAGAATTTATTTTGAGGGTCCCCAAAAATGTTTCACTTCATGCCGCAAATATCATTCACCACTATGCATTATACCTAATATTTTAACCCCAACGTGATGATTTCTATAAAGTCAAGCGTCAACATAATGTGCTACGATTTTTATCTTACAACCTTAAAGTCAATTGCCTCAATATCAATAACTTTTATAATTTTATTTTAAAATTAAATTTTGGCCCTTAATGTCATATAATCGTCTTCCCAAAAGAAAGAGCATATTTTTCACCACCTTCTTTCACTTTGCAATTGCTTGTTTTAAAGTTTGACCCTTTACGGCTTATGCTTATCGTATACCATTTCACAGCCAAATATTGATCCCTTTAAAAAAAACTTCAAAATAATTTATATTAAAAAAAAAAAGAAGAAATAAGACATAATTCATTTAAAGATATAAGAACACTAAACTGCTGAAATTTGTGTAAATTATTAAAAACATAAAAAAAAAAATAAAATAAAAAAAAAAACTAACTAAGTTCATAATTAGAACATTTTCAAATTAACAAAAAAAAAACATAAATTATGAAATTGCATTTTTTTTCCCCCAATTCAGTCTTCGACTTGAAAAATTATATTCGTTATTATTTTTAATTGCACAATTAGTAAAATTAATAATTATTACCATTGTTTTAATCATGTCCTATACAAAAAAACTCTGTCTCTCTTTAAAAAAAAAAGGAAAATAAATTCAACAATTAGTTTGTTTTTTTTTCAGATTTTTAACTATCTTTTCAAACTTCATATATAGGTACATCTTTTGTACAGCACACCCAATGTTACCTCTCTACGGTTATAAAAAGGTTTTTCCTCATGTTTTTCATAATAATTATATATGAACTATGAAATTTTTTTTTTATCCTTGTAATTTTTTTTTGGTTTTCTTGAAGAAAATTTTCACTTTTGGAAAATTCAAAACACATTTTTTTTTTGTATATAACTACCATGCTTAAAAAAGAAAAATTAACCATTACACCTTGAAAAAAAAAAAAAAAAAAAACAAAAAATAAAGAAAATTATTTATTTTTAAGGAAAGACAGCAACTAAAATAATATTTTTTTTTACATTTTTTAAAAGGGTAGGTGATTTAAGAAAAGTGGAGAAATTTTTTTTTAACTTTAAGTGTAATAATAATGGTAGAAGTATTATATATATATTTATTGGAAAATGTAAGAGGCATTATTAAATTTGAAAATAAATTAATAGTTATTATAACCTATTATCAAACGCAATTTGAAGATATTCTTTTGTAAACCCTATTTTTCACTCCGTTCCATTGAAATTTTTCTTTATTTACTTCATGTACAAAGTTAGTTTCAGATGGTTCAACAATTTTAAAAAAATACAATAAATATTAATTCAACCGGCTATGAACATATTCGTCCAAAGCTTCATTGCTAATTACATTAACCCTCAGATTGTCTTAAGAAAAATTAATTATTTGAGTTCTTAAACAGGATTCTAAAACAATAATTTCATAGCAATAAATAAAATAGGCTTTACATGATGGAAACAGATATTAGAAGCTACTACATATATATTGTATTTAATCGGAATTTCATTGTAAGCTTTTCGAACAAATTTACATTATTTCACAATGAATTCAGGAATAAGCACATTAAATTAAAAATTAATCAAGACGACGATGAACGGCGTTACACTGTTGAAAGCTTCAGAATTTAGTCTTGTTCAATCATTCCTGATATTCGGGCTATTTTTACAGCCGCGTTTATCAGGGCTGTATGAAATGCTATGACTAATTGTTCATTGAACTATAATATACATTTATTTTCAATACGAAATAGTTAATTTTATTCGTTTGTGAAATTGGTGCTTACTCATTATATCTGTAATATTTGATACTATATTTGTAATCGCGAAGAATTTTTGAGATCAGTACCTGTTAAGATGCTTCGAAGTTTTGGTTTTGTCAGATAGAAGTTTTGGTTTTGTCAGATAGCAAGCATATTTTTTAATCATCTCAAATTTATCTGATGAATTCACGAATTTTTTTATAAATTTCAATGACCACAGTTTTTGAAGACACAATTCTTATTAACTCGTAAAGTAATTTGTCTGTTTATGTATTTCTTTACTATTTTTTGATTGGGACATTTCTCTTGAATATTCTTTCTCTTCATGAATCAAATCACTTACGTCCCAATCAAAAAATCTGAGTCCACCTCTGTGTGTGAAGAAAAAGTTATTTTCTACTTTTTCATGCGGCCTGGCCTCAGTTTTTTGAAAACTCTTTTTTTACTTATTTTTTTTTAAATTTTCTATTAAATCAGAGTTAGGTTGTAAGAATACAATTTCCATTTATCGATTTGGTACATTTTCAATTTTAACTGTCAATGGAGAGGTAAAAACATGTATTTCTTTTCTTTGGCAAGGAATTTGGTGAATATTTGGTCAATTCCAATTTTTAAATTCTTAATTTCTAGTAAACCTGCCGCATAATTTCTTTTTTGGCCAGTTCTTTTTCGGGCCTTACTTTGCTCTGGTCTTCGTTAGACGGACTATTAAGATTTTTTTATTTTTCTATTTTCTGTTTGCAGAAAGATTTACTATTCATTTACGGACATATGTAAATATGTTTTTGTAGTTCGCCAGCGCCGGACCGGCCGTTAAAAATCAATGTAAAAAATTTAGAAGTTGGTACATTTAGTTGTGATACAATATTCCTTATCCTTATACATTAACAAAGCAACATAAAATTAACTAAAATTATTATAAATAGATATTGTCATAAGGTATGACATAATAAGTAGGTTAGCATTAGTCAAAAAATTAAAAAAAAACTTCAAAATTAAATTTGTTAAAAATGTTAGTTAGTATTTTTAAATTCAAAAAATTTTAAGTGTTGTCATTTTGTTTATTGGAATAAATAAGAAAATGGCAAAACCTTTGGATATTGATGACGTTATATTTCGATTATTAGAAATACCAAAAGTGCCAACAAAGTCGCAACATTTGACAGAAAATGAATTGTATGAATTGTGTTTAAGGTCTAGGGAAATATTTTTATCACAGCCCACTTTATTAGAATTAGTTGCACCTTTAAAAATTTGTGGCGATATTCATGGTCAATTCACCGATTTGCTGCGAATCTTTGAATATGGTGGTTGTCCTCCAGAATCAAATTATATATTTTTGGGTGATTATGTTGACAGGGGTAAACAATCAATTGAAACAATTAGTTTACTATTGGCTTATAAAATAAAATATCCTGAAATTTTTTTTCTTTTGCGCGGTAATCATGAATGTGAAAGTATTAATAGAATTTATGGCTTTTATGATGAATGCAAAAGGCGATATTCGGCTAAATTATGGAAAATTTTCAATGATTGTTTTAATTGTTTTCCACTCGCAGCTATAATTGATAAAAAAATATTTTGTTGCCATGGTGGCCTCAGTCCAGACCTAGCGTCAATGGAACAAATAAAACGAATTGTACGACCTACTGAAATACCAGTCGAAGGCTTAATTTGTGATTTATTATGGTCTGATCCGGATGAGAATACAACACGCTGGGGTGAAAATGATCGTGGTGTTAGTTTTACTTTTGGATCAGAAGTCGTTCGTTTATTTTTAGAAAAACATGATCTGGACTTAATTTGTCGAGCACATGAAGTTGTTGAAGATGGTTATGAATTTTTTGCAAGAAGAAAGTTAGTTACAATATTTTCGGCACCAAATTATAGTGATCAATTTGATAATGCTGGTGCAATGATGTCGGTAGATGAATCTCTATTGTGCTCATTCAAAATTTTGAAACCAAAAAAACGTTGTGTACTTCAATTGTTGCCCTCCATTCTTAGGTAATAAATTTTGAACAAATATCAATTATTTTTAATTATTATAAAGTCAAATATAAAAATCATTATTATAAATATAGAAGTATTACACGAGAAATTTTAGTTTTATTTTATGTTTAATTTTATATTAAAGAAGTTCCATTTCTGATGGCAAACTAAGTATAAATACTAAAAGAAAATTAAATTTTCTAAGTTCATGTGAACACACTTCTACATTTTTTCATCAGTCAGTGTTAAGAGTACCTGGAAAAAAATATATATTTTTTTCTTTAAGAAATAATGGGAAGCTCTGTCTTTTACCTACATAGGTACCTATAAAAATTTAAAGAAAAAAAAAAATTAAAAGAAAAAAAAATTTGAATAGAAGAAAATGCGCGAAGATTTATTTAATAAATTGCTTACAATTTGTAAAAACATTATGCAAACACAAAAAGACGTCGTTCATAATTTTTATTTATTTTTTTATTTTTTACTTAAAAAAATGCGGAGTAAAACAATAAAAATTTCAAATGTTTTGCAACTTATCGCGTGATTTGAATTTATGTTGTACTTTGTAAATTTTCATTATAATGTGACCTTTTCACCTGCATTTTCTTTTTCCACAAAATAAAAAACAAAAAATTTCGGTTATAGTTGTTATAATTTAGGCCTTTTCATAATTCCGATTACAAATAAGATATTTTTGGCTCAAAAATCTAATTTCAATTTATGTTTCATTTACTTAAATCACGAACTTCCCAGTTTCTGATTATTCAAATAAATGTAATTTGAATTGTTAAACAAGGCGATCATATTTTTTTTTTAACTTCTTATAACATCTTAAGATAGTGTAATAAAAATCTTGTAAAATATGTAAGAAAATGTTTTCAATATATTAGGATGTTATTTGAAGCAAGGCCGATCAATTTGCCTTGATTTGAGCTAGTTAACCTATATATAAGTTTTTTCTCATATTAGTTATTACGAATATTCCAAATTCAAAAGTCTAATTAATAAGTTTTGATATTTAGTTAAAATTTTTCTATATTTCAGCTAAATTAGGATTATTCTATACCGACAAATTTTTTTGAAATAGAAATCAGGGGTTTAATGAAAAATAGGAAATATTTATAGAATATAATAATATGCAATCTAAAATGAATTGAATTTATAATTGCAATAAAATCGCGTGTTAACAGAATGTATAAAGCTAGTTAACTATATATAATATATTACTTGACAGACAACAAATTTTCATTAAAAAAGCATATACAACATATTCAATAAAAATTTACTATACGAGTGTTAATTCTTAAATTAACACAACATTATTATGTTTTTTTTTTTATCATTTTTTTAACGATGCACTAAAAATTGCGCAAATTATGATTATTAAAAAAGTTTAAATTATAGTTTTTTTTTTTGTTTTTTCTTTTCCAACATAAAATCCATTATAATGCATTTAGCAAGAGAGCATTTATATTATTTATGTTTTAGATTACATTTTAGGGAGTAATAACTTAAAATTTTATCATGTAATTTGATGATTTTTAGGTTTATATAATATTTAATTGGTCATAATTGTGATAATATTTTGGTCTGATATGCGAAACGAAATTATTCAAATTATTTAAATTTTAGGGTTTAATGAAATCATACTAGTATTATGTTATGGCTGTAGTTATTGCGCCACACAGTAAAATTTATGGTACCATTAAAAGTTTGTTGCTTAAACAAAAATTTTATGTGTAATTTAAATAATTAATTATTTGTATGATCGAAAAGAGTCGATTAAGATTCAAGAAACAAAGTGTTTATTAAGAAATTTGTTGGCCAGTCAGAATAATTATATTTTAATGTGATCTGGAAATTTCAAGTGTTTCATTTCAATTATAATATGAAATTTTTTTTTTTCCTATAAAAATTTAAATTTAAGAAGATGAGAAAAATTTATAATATAGCTGTTATTTTAATCCTTCGTCTTATGTTAAGTGAACGTGGTAGACAAAACTTATATATATATAATTAATAAATTGTTTTTGCTGTAAATTATATTTAGAAATTAAATGAGGAGATTGAGGACTAAATAAGTAATTTAATATTTTTAATTTAAAGAATAAACTATTGTATAAAAATTGAATTTAAGTTTGTTAAATTAAAAATTCACAAGTTGTAAAATGTTTGTTTATTAAAGCTATATATATATAAAATAAAAAATTCAAAATATATATACATATTTTGAAATTATTTGCATTTTAATACATAATTATATCATATTTTTGTAAATTTATGATAATCTACGTTATTTGTTCACAGTAGAAGCAAAACATAAAAAAAAATTATGATTTTAATAAACATAAAGTAAAATTTTATTATTATTATAATTATTTTTATTATTATGATAGTATTTAGTAAATATAATAGTTTTATAAATTTCATGTGCAACAAATGTTTTTTTTTTAATTTATCGTTTGCTAAAATTCCATTCATTTGAAAATAGATAATAAGAATCGGACGCTCTGGTATATATTTTTTTGTCATTTTAATCTTATTTTTGAAATCGTTGGATAAGTAGAGTTAGACTGATAAAGAATTAATGTACACAAGGGAGAAACCAAAAGTTTTTAAACAACCAGGACATATCGGCAGGCCCGGCTCGAGGCGTGTGCGAACTGTGCACTGCACACAGGCGCCGTAGGCGCCAGTAATGAAAAGGCACCTACAAGCCAATATGAAATTTAAATTCCAACAAAAATAATTTTTTTTTAAATGTATACAATATTTTTTTGAGTTTTTGATTTTTGGAGCAAACGAACTACAAAATTATCTGAAATTGTTGTCTCGCAAAATTGAAAATGATATTAATCCAGAAAACATTTTAAACTGGATTTATAACAATAATGTTGAAGAACTCTTTCCAAATGCACTGATTTAAGGGTATTACCATAAAGGAAGTATAAATATGAGAAATTCATTCCATACAAAAAAATCTAATTAAAAAAATTAAACAAAAAATATGAAATCAAAAAATGAAATCACTATCCCATTATGCCTTGTCGCATTATAATTTAAATTCCACTTAGATTCCGGAAAACAAATTGCCGTTCGCATTACAATATTTGATGAGAACTGGAATTTGACGATGGATAAAAAACAATTGAGAAAGAGAAAAAATTTTTGTTGTTGAAAATTTTGACTTTTTATCTCGCTTTTTATCAATTTTAATTTGTTTTTTCTTCATTTTGACTCGAATTTGACAAAAAAATTGTTGCCACCTATAACAAAATTTCAAAAAGTGAGTGAAAGTAACTATACATGTAGAATTCCAAACCTGACAAACTGGAATATAATAGTGGAATATACAAATTCCAGAATATTTTTTATATGAAAAATCCAGTTCATATTCCTGAAATATTCCGGAAAACAGCATATTCCACAAATATTCTCCTAATGCGAACAGCATATTACCGACAATTGGGATAGTGATTTCATATAGACTGACATTTTTTGTTTAGTTTTTTTAATATGAATTTTTTGTATGGAATGAATTTCTGTTATTTATGCTTACTTTGTGGTATTACTAACTTTACCCGTTTCAGTTGCTAAAGGTGAGAGAACTTTTCCAAAATTAAAACCGATCAAAAATTACTTCAGATCAACTATCGGGCAAGAAAAATGGAATTTAGCTAGTGTTTGCTTTTTGTAGCCTTTGAGTATCTAATTGAAAACTTTTTGAAAGGTGCCAATCATTCCTTGCACACACACAAAAAAAACCACGATCCGGGCCCGCATATCGGTATTACATACATACAAATTAAACTGGTTTTGCTGAATACATTATAAACGTAATTTAAATATTTCAGTTTTTTAGCTTTGACTTACTATTCTCATTTTGAAATTCACAATTTTCATATTGAAATTTTCTATTGCAATTTGAAATTTATTATTTTCATTCAGAAATTTACTATCCCACTTTGAAGTTCATTGTTCTAATATTGAGGTTTACTATTCTCGTATATCTCATATATCTCACACAGAATCTTTTTTCTATAATGTTTCGTATAAACTGCAAATTTTATCAATATCTACAACCACGTATATCTATTATCTAAATTAAAAAATTATTAAAAAATACATATAATTTCCGCAGTAAATAATTATTTTATGTGTATAGTCCACACTTTAAACAAATTAAAGACTGGTCATATTCAAATTATACACTCGATTAAGTATATCGATTGATTTAATTTAAATTGACAAATTAATGCATCAAATGCAGCAATGTGGCATTTCCATATAATCACCGTATGTAATTGATATAATTGATACTGTTTCACGGTACCATGATTCAAATGTAATTAAAACTAAGATTTATAATTAAATTTGATAATAATGCAAAAAAAAAAAAAAATTAAAATGAAATAAAAATTGAGATCAAAATATAATTTTGTTGATGTTTTTTTTTTTAGAAAACCATAATTATTTCCCACAGTTTCGGCCACAATTTTGAAAATTTCCGATGAACTTTATCGCATGAACATATTTTTATCGCCTCAACATATTTCGAAACAGATCAGCAATAGGGATTAAAATTTAAGACTTTATGAAAAGGTTTCGACTTTTGAGATATTTTTGAAATAATTCACCAAAATATTAAATAAATCTGATTTTGTGCAACATATTGCCGAATTAATAGAAGTTTATAAGTAATTATGTTTGAAAAAAAGCCCCCTTGCAATTTTTCTTAACATTTTTCAGCTTACAACAAGACATAAAAAAAAAATTACTCTGAAATTTATGAAAAAGAAAAAAAAAATTTTTTGTCGCATAACTTAAATAAAATATTATGTATAAATTTCTAAAATCAAAATTTTCCACTTCACCACTCTCACATTTGGCTTTCGTATTATGTATTTTTGATATTTATTTTTTGTTGTGATATCGTTTTTAATTCTTAATGTTTTCCTTTTTCATTGCGCGTCATAATTTTACATCCTTTTTTTTTTGCTTCAATCTTTAAATGTTGTTATTTCATTTTATAAGTTATGTTGGTTTTTATTTTGCTCTGTATAAACTTCCTTCATACCCAGGAGGAAAGAATTGAATTTCCGAATGAATTTTCATCATCTTATAAATTTAGGGAAAACCAGACTGAGGGACAAAAAAAAATAAATCATAAAAAACGGCAAAGCTTTCTAGTCATATATAAAGTATGGATTAAAGCTATTGGGAAATAAATTTGACCCTAAAAATATGGTTCAACACTTTGTAGATCATCAGTTCTTTTTTTTTGCTTCTCGTACACAATCATCATGACATATACATATACCTATAATATTATTTTTATTTTATTTATGAAATTTTTTTTTTATTATTTACTTTTTATTTATGTCGAATTCGAGGGATACATTAAAAATGAATCATAAAAAAAAACATTGGAAAAAAAACATTTTTGGGACAAATAAAATGTATGTATGGATAACCTTCAAATCAAAGATTATA
Source organism: Hybos culiciformis (assembly GCA_964007475.1). Lineage (NCBI taxonomy): Eukaryota > Metazoa > Arthropoda > Insecta > Diptera > Hybotidae > Hybos > Hybos culiciformis. The sequence goes on from OZ023274.1 coordinate 28,762,594, forward strand.
AACATTAAAAAAAATTGTTTGTTTATATATTACAGAATTTTCTTGCCATAAAGTAAGACTATTTCACGCATTGATTTCAAGTTAAGGTAGAATCATATGATTTAACTTAGATTATTATACGGTCGTCCAATTAGTTGGCAACAATGGAAAAACTATATTTGATACAATCATATGTTTAGTTGCTTGATCTTATTTGACAACAAAAATATGGACAAACGTCAACAATGATTTTAAAAAACTTATTTTTTTAATTTCAGAAGCAGAATATTTTTTTTTTTTTATATATTTGGACTTTCAAATATATATATAGACATTGAGGTTATATTTATACGACATTAAAAGGCCTCACATTCAAGTATGCCTTTCAAATGAATCAAAAGTTTAATCATTGAAAAAATAAACCAAACACGGATAATACCCAAAGTTAATAGTTTTCAATAGTACAAGTAAATTAAAAAAAAAAAAATTAAATTTCTGTAAAAATATTTTTGTATACATAATAAACGATTAAGTAACAAAATAATCAAAAAATAATATTATTAAAAAAAAAAACAAAGATGAGAAAATAAATTCTTGTGGCATACTTTTTAATTCTTTTTTTTTATTATTATTTTTTTGTTATTATTCCAATTTAACACCTTTTGGAAAATTATATCTGAAAAAAAGGAGATGGGTTCCTTTTTTTGTTTTTTTTTTTTATTATCTTGAAGAAATGAAGTAAAAAAATTAAAACAAAAATATAAATAAAGAAAAATCTTTTAAACAAGTGTTAAGATTATGGCCTATAAAACGTTATTTATTGAAAAACAATTTCCATAAAAGTTTTTTTTTTTTCTTTTAGAATTTTCCATTTTTTGCTGTCTTGTGTTTTAAAAGAAAATTACCATAAAATTAAAAAAGTTTTTTGATTTTGATTTTTTGTTTTAAATTTTGTTTTTTCAAAAAAAAACCAAAAAAAAAAAGAACAACAAAATATGTTTTCAAAGAAGACGCGACAAGTCAAAAATATTTTCATATTTTCACCCTCCTAGTAAGAAAAAAAAACAAAAAAAAATTTAATATTGGGGTAATTGCTGTTAAATAATTTTCTTTTTTTTTTTTTTAATTTTTAAGAAAAATATATAACATTTAGCGGGGAGCAAAGAGGGCTGTAAATTTTGACGTATAAATTTATAATTGATTCAAAAAAAAAAAAAAAGAAAAACTTAAGGAATTAAAGAATATAAATTCTAAATGAAAATTACTTGCAGGACATACATTTAATAATTTTCTAAATTAGTTTGGTATAAAGATTTAAGTTTTTGACTTACTAAGACACCATTTAAGCAAAATTCGGGTTATAAATAATGTAACTATTGTCGACCAATCACCAATCGACATAAAATATGATAATATTGTCGACAGTTTTTGCTACATTTAATTTTAATAGATGAAATTAAATTAATTCTTATTAATGTCTAAAAACAATATGAAACATTTATTTTCACTTTTTAGAATTAGAAATTGACGACAAAAGTTGCAGAATTCCATCCAGGGGCCAGATTTTGTAACTTTTTATTTGAAAACCACATTTTTGATTTTTTAAACCACAGTTTTGTGTGGTTTAAAAAAATTATCTTTCTGTAAGCAATGTTGTTCATAATCTAAATGTGGCTAAATTTTCTATTTAATCTCCGGTAACCCTATAAAAAAAATTCTACTAAAATGTTCGAAGTCACTGCTTTTAAGGATTTTTGACATGCAAAATTGTATTTATTTTTGTTTTTTTTTTTTTTTTTTCAAATAAAAAAAAAAGTTAAAAACGAGTTTTCCAAAAAACTGAGGCCAGGCCGCATTAAAAAGTAGAAAAAAAACTTTTTCTTCACACACAGAGCTGGACTCAGATTTTTTGATTGGGACGTAAGTGATTTGATTCATGAAGACAAAGAATATTCAAGAGAAATGTCCCAATCAAAAAATCTGAGTCCACCTCTGTGTGTGAAGAAAAAGTTATTTTCTACTTTTTCATGCGGCCTGGCCTCAGTTTTTTGGAAAACTCGTTTTTAACTTATTTTTATTTTCTGCCTTTTTCACGGTAACTAAATTGTGCGGCATGGATGTTTGAAAACAATTTTATGAATAATCATATCGATGAAAATTTTTCCGATGATTTTTCCGCTTTTTTCCATGGAGTTTTCCATGGAGTTTTCTGCAAAAGCAACTTTATGCAACTCATTTCGCTCTACAACTTTGTCTCAGGTTGCAAAACGCTCAAACGCTTCCTTGGTCGGAAAAACTCCGGAAAAGCGTTTTACATGAATTTTCTTCGATTTTTTCTGCAAGTTTTCACCATTGTCGGAGAGAAAGTAATGATGCCAGTTAATAGGGAACTTGATCCTGCATAATTTAGAAAACTTTTTTACCGGAAAATTTTCCGGAAAAGTCGAAAAATTTCGGCAAATTTTTTCGGAAAAATCAGAAAACTTTGCATTTTTCCTAAAACGGATTTATCACTACTCAAATTTGTACCAAATTTTCAAATGATCTTTCCCGATTTTCCGGGTTTTCCATGGAAATTTCCGCTTCAAATTTTGATAGCTTCAATTGTCAAATTTTGATAGCTTCAAATATTCAGAACCTGTGTGCCAAATTTCAGCTCGCTGTGATGACGAAAAGTGGGTCTACGAGAGTGTCGAAAATAGTAAAGAAATATACAGACAAATTACTTTACGAGTTAATAATAATAAGAATTGTGTCCTCAAAAAAAAATTATTTGTAGGCATAAAAAAAATTATTGAAATAATCTCAAAAAATTCGTTTTATCTGAAATTTACTGGGGACGGTCCCTAGATACCCAAATGTAAGAGTTTTTTTTAACAACTGACCCCCCATTTGAATGATACGGGTCCGAAAAGTTTTCATATCTTAGAAAGGTAAGTAGGAAGTTACATATGCGAAATGAATTTTTTTCGCAATGAGAACGAGGTTTTAAAACTTCTTTTTGCATTTCGCGCTTTTAAAAAAAAATTTTAAGCAACAGCAATTTTAATGTTACAGAAAGCAAAATAACGAAACCACACCACATTTTTTAGTACATTTTCCTTATAGAATCTGGCCCCAGGTATTAATTTTAACCACATTCTGAAATGTCGACGCAAACAAAATTTTGTTTGGAAAATCGAGAGACATTTAATTATCTTAAATTTCCTTGTAAAATTAAGTAATAAATTCGCTCAAACGATATTACTATAAATATTACTATACATATAGGTATATTACTATAAATAATTATAAAAAATATTATGGAATATTAATTTTTGTTTTATTCTGTAGATTCTGAAATTAATATAACATAAAATTTAACTTTTTCCAAAAAAATTAAAATGTGACACAAATTTATATATACAGTCAATTATTTGATACAAACATATCATCATTGGAAAATTCCAATATAAAATAATTTTCTTCTATTAAAAAACAATAATAAAAGAAATTTTTTTTATTTGATACTCAATTGTTATTTTCTATTTAATAATAACGTGATAATTTTGTTGGCATTTTCATTAAAAAAAAAAAACAGAAGAAAATGCTTAACAACATTTTTATTCTCTTGGAAATTTCTTGACATGAAAAGCAGATAAAGTTTCAGATCATAACCACAAAAATTAGAGAAAAAAAAAGCAAACATTTATTTTATTATTTTTTATTTTTGCTTCCAAAATTGAGCTTTGTGTATTTGCATTCAATTTTTTTTAATTTTTTTTATTTTTGCTTCATTGTAAAATTCTCTTGATTCTTTCAAAATTTCAATATAAGAGTGTAGGGTTTTTTTTTCTGGACTAATTTCCAGCTTGTTGCAATCATAAATAAATTGCATAGAAAAAAAAAAATGTATGTAAACCAAACAAAAAAAAAAACGAAAAATTCTACAGAACTATCCTTACACGGCCACATTAAAATAGTTTTTTTCTTGAAGTTTTTTCAAAACCTTACTTTATGTGTCTTTAATGCAATTTTTGTGTTGTTTCCTTAAATAATGGAAAATTCATGAAAATTCCATTAATTGCTGGAGTTTTGAATAAAAAAGGAAGTTTATGAATTCTATTTTACTTACCAATAAAAAAATGTAAAAAAAATAAAAAGTATAAGTAATATTCCATAAACTAAATTTTTCAACTAAAACAAAATAAAAAGAGAAGTTTTGTACAAAAAATAAAAAAAAAAAAATTGTTAAAATTTCTAAAAAGATAAAAATATTTCACTTTTTTTTTTTTTTATTCAAATTAGAGAAAATTTATATTCTTTTTCTATAGATACACACATATGAAACTTTAAAATTATGAGTACACGTAATTTTAATTTCAGATCACATAGGGTACAAATTTTGTTTTTATTAAGAATTGTTATTAATGTTTTATTAACTGCATTCTATATGAAATAAATTTCATTTAGATAGGTTATACTCACGTAAAATTTTTTATTTAAAGTTATTGCGCCATTTCATAAAATATTTGTATAATTCGTACTTAAAAAAAGCAAACCATAATGTTTTAATGTCACTATCAATAACTTGCGACTGTATATAATATTCCATATTATAACTGCGATTAATTAAAAAAATTAAAATTAACAGACCCTATGCTTTAAATAATAAGCACCATAAACTTATTTTCATATATAATTATCAAGATTATATATATAAACAGATAAAAACTATGTTGTCCACTTTTCAAAGAAAATATTTTGTATCATTAAATTTTTAGTTCATCCTCAGGAAATGCAAAATATTTTAAAAGTAATATTCATGAAAGAAACTTTCTAAAAAAAAAAATTATTTTTTACATATATGATACGTATATTATATTCGTCTCTTCTATATGAGTGCATGCAAACATGCTCATATACCTACGTAAAATAGTATAAAAAGAAATTTTTTTTTTTTTTTTTTTTTCAAATTTCCAAAACTTAGAAATTTTCATTTATACATGTATGTATCAGCAAAATAAATCTAGTTTTTATTTTAAAACATAAATATTTCACCTATTTCTAACTATATATAACCAGAGAATATGTGTAGTAAATACTTGAACGCCTTTTATACTTTTTTTTTTTTAATTTGAATTAATATTTCGTTTTTACTGTTTTATTCAAGTGAGAATTTTAAAGCATACCCAGAAATATTACATTCATTTGTTTTATATTAAATTTTGTTTATGCACAAAGAATAAAAGCTCTACGCATAAGAAAACAACATGCTAATAATTGAATATTATTTATTTGGGTGAAAAAAAATTCCGAACATTATCATGATTATAATGTTTAGTTCAGTTCAACTAATCCAAGAACAGTTTTTATTTTGTATTTAACTTTTATATAGATTTTATAGTTAAAAAAAAAATTGAAATAGTTTTTACTATATTTTTTACTATATTTTTTACTGCGTAGATTTTCGTTAATTTTTTAGGCCCACAAGAAAAAGCCACATTGCGATAAAATGTTCAGAAAAAAATATGATAAATTAGACAAAAAAAATTAAGACCAGCTTTTTTTATATTAAATATTCAAATAATTTTCTTCTTTTCATTCATGCAATAGTTTTTGTTTTTTTTTTGGAGTGGAAAATGCATTTTTCAACTAAAAAAATTGCCCTTGATAAAAAATTGTATTATATAGAAAATTTTGTGCATAGAAAACCAAGAAAATATAATAATTCTTCTTTTTCTATTTTCTATATTTTCTATTTAAATTTTTATTAATATTATATATAACTAACTATATATATTTTACTAAAATGGTTATCAAGATAATTTCACGCCTCGGAATTCAAAAATTTTCCAAACATACAAAATAGTTAAAGGAAAAGTTTTATGAATACATTATCTATAAATTTAAAGTTGATAGCGTATTCCTAAAAATAATCTACATATACATATAAAATACTCTTATTATTACGATCTAGGAAAATTGGAATTTTAATGGAATTAATAGAAACTATGTAATAAGTTTTTTTTTTGTACTGAAAATGAACTAGACGAAAAGAAAATGAAACATTTTATTAAATTTTTAATTATATGTCAAAATAATCAGTATAATAAAATAAAAATTAGAATAATAATTAATATTTTGAAGGTTTTGGTAATGTTCAGTATGTATAAAAAAATACTTTCTTAAGTGCTGGGAAATGGTAAAAGGGAACTTGTTAACTTGTTGAATAAAGCGCTTTAAAATGAATTGAGAAGACTTGTTCAAAATTCTATAACTTACAAAAAAGGGGTCAAAGGAAAAATTATTCAATATTATAATTTAATTTTATAATGTTTAAAATATTTCTAATAAAATCTGCAAATTAATCTATCCAAAATCAAGTTGAAATTCTTGTTAATTATATAAAATTTTAACCCTTCCGTGCATTCATATACAATTCTTTTTTTAAAAAGTCCATACACACATTATTATTTTTTTTGGCAAAACTAATTTTATTATCAATTTTTTTTTTTTAAATAAACAGTTTTTATATCATTTTTATTTAATTTTTTTTTTATTTTTCTTAATTAGAATTTTCAATAGGGCAAAAAAAAAAAAAATTAAAAATAAAGCTAAAAACAAAAAATAATATTAAAGCAAAAGTATACTAATTTACTATTTTGGCCTTTTTTTTTGTTGTTATTATGTTTCATAGTGTATTTTATTTTATAAATTTTTTTGTCATTATAAAAAGGGATATAAATGTTGTATATATATAAAAAAAAAAAAACATAATGTTTTTTTGTTGTTTTGGGTAAATAGAGCTTTATTGTTCCATTTTATAATTACATTTTTTATTCATTTGGCCACCTTACTTTTTAGAAGTCCTCCAGGGTTACTACTTATGTCACTTTTCTTCCTTTTTTGTTTTTTATTTTGTTTTTTTTGATATTATGTCTTTTATTTTTTATTTTTTTTTATTTTTTATTTCTCCTCTTTCGTATTTATATCTTTCACCTAATAATATGCTTTTATTACACTCTTTGTTTATGATTATTATTATTATTTTTTTTTTGTTTTGTTTAAAATCATCCTTTTGGATATTAAACTTAAATATAAAAATTCCACGATAATGAAGCAATATGAAATACCACTCAATAGTTTTAAGGATTGATTATTTTTATCATTATGTCTATATTATTCTGTGTATCAGAACTTGTTGCATAAAGCAAGTTATAATGTTTCATGTTCTTTTATGTTCTACACGCCCTGTCAATAGTATAAAATAAATTAAAACTATTAAGGTTTGCATTGAAAAATTAAAATAATTTACACATCGGAAGCTCCAATTTGATAAATTAGTAAAATGGAATGTTTGCTTGGTTTAAACTTCTCTATAGCCATACACAGTAAAACATAAGCCTTGGAAGCAGCGTCGCGTCATAAAAATTTAACTTGCTGACGATTTTCAAAATATTTATAACTGAAACACTCTGTATGAACAAAATAAAATAAAAAAAATATAATAACAATTTTATTTCATTTTTAGGTTTTTTTTATATAAGTATAATATAATTTTTTTTTATATTATTAAATATAAAATTTTAAAGCATAATTTGATTTTATTTTTGTCCCTTAACAGACAATGGGGGCTACATTTGATTCTATTCTGTAAAATTTGTTTATTCGAATACACATTTTTTATTTTTTTTTCGGTAATATTTTTTTTAAATATTATTGTTTTTTTTTTTTTTTTTGTTCCAACAACTCAAAATCATAAAGTTATAGAAGAAAAGATGGATATTATCTTGTTATAATATCGTAAATCCTTTTGTCCTGTTGATCATTATCCCGGATGTCCTGGATTAATTGAGTTGTTGCTTTTATTATTATTATTATTATTTTTTTTATTTTTGTGTTACATTATTATATTAATGTTGATGTTAGATAAAAGCAAGAAATATATACTATAAAAAAAAAAAAAAATTTGAAAAATTTTAAACACATAAAAAATTGAAAATGTTAAAAAAATAATATAAATATGAAGAAAAATATTATTTTAGTTAATATTAAGAGTTAAATTGGTTTAACTTTTCCTTTTTTTTTTTATTATTATATTAAGGGTTTGAAAAATTATTAGTATGTTATATATATATTAAATATTTATATATAAATAAAAATATATACAATTTTTTTTTTATTTATTAAATAAACACTTAAAAATTGTTTTTATGATATTTCAAGAATGTTTGAGGGTATTTAAAATTTTTTTTATGTATTTTTATAAATTTGGATAATGAAAAAGCGAAGTAAAACTTTAAGGGAAGTAAAACTTTAACTAATAAATACGATAATAAATACGATAATAGATTATTAAGTTTTCATTAAAAGGTCTTAAAGTTAAAGTCGAATGGAACGCTTAAATTTTTGTTTAACAAGACAATTTCTGTCTAACTTAAGTTTATATCCAAGGTTTTGGAAATTTCATATTTATATGATTTAAGATTTTTCTTCCTATTTGATAGCTTAATAATAATAATCTTGGTCTGCTGGAAAACTAAAAAAAAAATAATTTGCATTAAAACATTTTGTTCTGCATGCGGTTTAGTTTCTAGTGTAAAATATTGTTTTTATTAATAAATTGACATTAGAAAGACAAAACTAAGTTCTGGCTTTTATTATAAATCAAAAGGATTTCATTTGAACAGGAAAACAAAATGAGATATATTTTTTCCGTACAATTCTTTAATATGATTTTATAATGACTTTGTAGTTTAAATTTTCCGTCATAAAAGTATGTTTAATAATTTCTCTGTTAAGATCTAAGACGACTAACCGGTGGCAATCGACGGATGATATTGTAAAATTAGTTTTCCATCAAATATATTAATCATGGTGTACGGCAGTAGTATGTTAGTGCTATATATATTTTTTTTCGTATTATCTTATTAATATTATTTTTATACTTACTGTGCAAATCAAAAATAAAATTAACATAAATCATAATAAAACATTTTTCTAAATTTTATTATTATTAAAATCTTATCAACTTTTATATAGCTCTTATTTTTTAATATACTCTAACAACGAATATATCTTTATAAAACACCTTCGAAATGAAAAAATAAACAAAATAATAAGGAAAAACTAATTACATGCTCAAAATATTTTTACTTAGGTATTTTTTTTTTTTTCAATTTATCTTGAGAATTCAAAGATTATTCGTATTACATGTTTACTTAAAAATATTAAAACAAAAATAAAAATAAATAAACAAACCATAATGAATTTAGAAAAAAAAAAAAATAAAAAAAAATAAACGACAGAAAAATTAGATTTAATTACCAAGCGTACCATATAAATTTATTAAGATTTATTTAATTTAAAATGTAAATCTGATGTTAAGCTACAGTTAAAAAATTTTTCATCTTAATATTTATATTTTGAGGGAAAATGTTCCCTCGTTTTTATGCACATTTAAACATTAAATCATTCCCTCGTGACTTAAAAACTCACCAACATATAAATTTAAATCTAAAAATTGTGGATTTATGTACATTTGACAGATACGACACTAAACAAAACGACAAAAATGAAAAAATGAAGAAAAAAAAAAAAACCAAATAAAATAAAACAGACGAATGATACACCATACATTATTCTTTTAAGTATCATCCATCGTCATTACCACGATTACATATATTTGCTCTCTAAAGGAGTCTAATGTTTTTCTTCATCGTTTTTTTTTTTTTTTTGATTATTTCTGTTTTTTTTTTTACCTTTTTTTCCCAGGAACTAAAAATTGTATGAAATATTTTATACCTTATATATATAGATGTGTAAAGTTAATGCTATGATGATATATTATGCTCTATGCAGACACAGTCAAGATACAAAAAAAAAAAATGAATTGACCAATCTTCGTCATCTTTCATGAAATTTTAGATCATTAGGATTCAAATTAATGAAATGAATGTATCACACTTTGCATAAAGGTATAAAAGAATTACATATATATGTATACTATGGAAATAAAAAATAAGAGTTTTTTTTTTGTAGATAGAAAATGAAGTCATCGCTCATAAAATGTTTTTTTGCGGTGATTCGTCTTTTCATTTCTGTACAATTTATCGTACTAAAGATGTTTGAATTGTGTGATATTTTGATTTTCTTTTCAAATAAACAAGTTGGAATTGCGGGTTGAAATTTTTTCCAAAAAATCTGATTTCATTCAAAAATATAACCTTTAAAGGTCAATTCACACATATCAGTCACGTCAAGTCACCGTCACGTCACCGGCACGTCATTTCAGTCAAAAAAAATATCGTTCCTTGTAATTTAAATCAACTGTCTACAAACCATCCGGCGCCGTCACGTCACCGAACCATCAGTCATCCCACCGTCAACGAGCCGTCAAAATTAAATTACTTTCCGACGATATATTTTTTTTTGGCTGACGGCATTTTTGATATTGAAAGCAAAACAAACAAAACAAAGTTTTTATTTATTTTGTATCTAAAAAAACGGCACGTAAGGGTGACGTGACTTAAGTGTGTAGACACAGGTCAAGATATTGACGGATACTTGACGGTGACGGAACGGAGACGGAACTTTGACGTGACTGATATGTGTGAATCAACATTAACTCTGCTATAAATGTTAACTTATAATTTTAGATTCTGGTGTTTACAATAATATAATTGTATATTTCAATGACGTCAACTCTTTAGCAATATAGTTTAATTTTTTTTTTATGTTTTTTATTGTTTTTGCATTTTTCTGAATGTAAATTGCGTGGGCGAAGAATGGAAATGGAAAATTCGATTTTTCCAAAACTCCTGAACTATTTTTTTAACAAGCACTTCATTTTTACTATTATTGCTATAGTGATTGAAAAATATAAAAAAAAACTATGTATTAATAAAAATTTAAAGAGAAATTTTATTTATTTATCATGAAGATTTTGTGAATTATTTTAAACAAATTTTTGTTCATTCAACTTTTACTTTAACGTAATATCTAAAAGTGAAGAAAAGCAGCTCTTGATGGACTTCATAACACTATTTCATCTCTACTTAATTCATTTATTCAGAAAAAATGTATATGTACTTAAGTCAAAGTTTAATATCCAATAGAAATTTAATTTTCTACTGTATTTCTGTCAAAAGTTGTTTAGGAACTATAATCTCGAAGGATCAAGAACATCACTGTAGTTTCTTCGATATATGGAAAGAAACTGATTACGAAACCATAGTTCAAAGTTGTCAAAAAGAAGATAATTAGTATATAATTATAGTTTGATGTCTACGAAAAAATCAATATATAAAAGGGGACAAATTGACTTAGAACTAGAACTATTTATTTGACTATTCTAGAAATAATTAAATAACCGATTCCTTAAGGTAGAGCAATATAATTTATAAAGTGTTGAATTTTCTATTTTAACTTAATTACGAAAACTCTTTATTCGTAATCGATTAATAATTACACCTTTAGCTTTAAAATTATATATCTTAATTAATAAAAAACTTTACTCTAGTAGTGTTAAAATTGATATACGCATATCTCTATAAATATAATTACTTATAAAAACAAAAAAAAATTCAGCATATATACATTAAATAAATTATTATACCACATATACCTATCTATATAAAAAAATTAATATTTTGATGAGATAATTTTATTCTAATCCTATTTTAAATTCTCATGAGCTTAATAAAAAAAAAGAAAAAAAAAAAACAGGCTCATATTTTAATTCTTGAAAATATATATACATATGTAGATACAATGCATAGCAACAACTTCTCATTCAGAAAATTCGAATAATTTTACAATAAATTTTAACAAAAATATATAAAAATGGAAAGAAACTAAAATGGATTAGGAATTAAATTCATTCAACTGAAAAATATAATATGATAAATGAAGACCTTTTGATTTATTTATTTTTATACCTTTGGGTTTATGATTTTAATGTTCTTTTGTTTTTCGAAAAAAAAAAAAAAACCAAAAAACCAAAAAAACAAAATATGCGTGCTCCTTATCATTTTCTCTTCAGGATCAAAAAAAAAAAAATAACCCAGAAAATCCAAAAAATAAAACATTAAAAACCAAAAGTTTTGAGCTCCCAGAGCGAAAATTTGTATATTTTTAATTTTTTTTTTTTTTTTTTCTACTGTGTGAAAATTATGTGTGCGGAATTAAATGACATCAAATGCAGGTTAAACTCTATAGGGAAATTTATCAAAAAAAAAAAAAAAGTAAATAAGAAAAGAAAATCATTATTTATAGAAAATAAAATTCAGAACACATAAATATTTATTTCTTTTTGTATTTTTTTCTTGTTTTTGTTTTTTCAATGCGTAAAAATTAGTTGAAGTGAACTTTTAGGTAAAGGATAATATATTTGTTTTTCGAAAAAATAATTTTTTATTATAATTTTAACTAATATTGGAAACTGTTAGAAAGTTAACTGCATTGTATGAACTTAAGCCAACAATTTTCTAAATTCATGATTTGTTCGAAAAAAAAAAAAAAAAACCCCCCTTAAATGATGACACACACAAAACCATCAAAACATGAATAACAATAATTAAAACATTACCAATTAACCCAAAAAAAAAAAACAAAATTGAATAATTCAGCAAAAAAAAAAAACAAAATTTATATACGATTTAGAAGTCAGCGCCACAAAAATTATGCTTAACCTTAAATATACCACGTATATAATATGCCTGTCCATAATTTCGTATAAATTATGTATAATATGTAGACTTTTAAAAACTTTTCCATAACATTTGTAAAAAAAATTCTTTAACTTCACACATATGGGGGTGATTTGCGATTAATCTTTTATGTCATCATAAATTTTGAAATTATTGTGAATTCGTTTATGAAACAAACGAAAAAAAAAAAAAATCGCTTAAGCATAAAAATAAAAAAATAAAATAAAAATCTAAAAAAAAATATATATAAAATGTTTTTTTTTTTTTATTTTTAACCAAGATTTCTTCGTTTTAATAATTTATGAAATTTAGTATTATACAGTAGTAAAAAGAATGAAACGCAAATAAAATGAAATTTTTATGCTCGATACATTAAAGTAATCAGTATAAAATTTTATTTTTTTTATTATTATTATTTTATATTATTGTCATTTGATTGAAAGTCCATTTGTTGCATTTTTTTTAAGCTTTCTTATATTAAGTTTCGCATTTTAATATCCTTTGTAAACAACATTAAATAAAATCAATAATATTACATAAGAGTGTTTTTTTTAAAGTTTGGAACAGAAGGAACAGAACTGAATACGTTGTGGATGTAAATTAAATCCTTTGGAATGACATAACTCATCCACCTCAATACGATTTGTGACAAACACATGGTTATTTACTCATTGGCCGATAAGATATACATAGGCAAAGTACAAAATGTCATAATGTATATATTTGCCGGTAAATGTGTACATTAACCACCAGGTCGCCCGCTCGCCGCCCCCACCCCCCCTCTCGATCTGGGATACCCCTTTATGCTTTTCCAAAAAATAGGGCCACTCATCGGCCAAAGAGTAAGTACCGTATTGTTTGTCACAAATGAGCATTGAGGTTAAAATGGATATAACTTATCCAAAATCGATCCATGAGTTAAGTACCGATGAGTTATTGCACTTCGCCAGTGTTTGTATTGTTTAAAAATTTATTATATTAACTTGGTAGCGTTAAATATAAGAAGTGCAGAATCAATCACTTCCAGTCATCAGCTCAATTTTGTAGTTGCTGACAATGCATTATAGCAAATTAAAGTTCGGTAACGGAAGGAGGGTTATTCAGGAAATTCAATTTTTTAGATAAAAAAAGAGCGAAAGAGTAAAAACAGTATTGAAATACAAAAAATAAAAACCCTTAAAAAATCCCTTATAAAGGATTTATATTAAAAACTTTGTCTTTATTGGTCCTGCTTTTTTTTTTCGATAATTAAAAAGCCAACATCGAAAAAACATCAAAAATTCTATATAATTGCTAATTATATATCAATAAACTATATGATATGTATAAATAAATCAAAACATATTTCTCATAATTGTCAAAATTAGACCATCCACTTCAAAGAAAAAGAAAACTTTTATTAACAAATCAAAAATAATCAATTTATTCTTTTCTTAGTACAATATATACATGTGTGTTTATATTGTGAATAATTGTACAAAATAGAAATAAAATTTATTTTTTTTTTTATTTTTATTGAATGTTTAACGAACCTATTGACAGTTACATAAATTAATAACATAACTATTATTGATTATGTTACACATATCAAAAATATTTTTATACATTTGTTTGTGGTTATACTTTTTAGTCATTACCTTTTTCTTGTAAACAGTTTAAAGTTAATGTAAATAAACATAGTAAACCAAAAGTACTATTACTACTATATCACATTAATAAGTAATTAGTTATAAATATTTGTTATTTAAGATATATATGGAAAAGTTTTTTTTTATTTCTTTTTTTTTTCGTATATACATTAGATTACTAACAAAGTACATACAACAGGAAAACATATTCGTGTTTAGGAAAACTAACATTATATTTTTCTAAGGATATTATTACAACAAAAAAAAAAGATATTTATAAATGTATATAAATAAATGTACACACATTACATAAATATTAATGTTATTTATGAAAAACATTTATGAGAATTTTTTTTTTTTTAAACAAATAATTATGTGACAGACACTAAAAATGTAATTAATAAAAAAAAAAAACATTACAGAAAATAAAATTATGTAATTTGTTATAATAAATTATGGGTAAATGTCTCATTAAACATAACTCTCCATCAGTTTAGAGACATAGTGTATAGCATTATATAAGAAAAATTGTAAAACAATTAAAATTTAATGCTTTAGTAATTTTTACATTTTACAAAATTCTAAAATGCGTTTTTTAATGAAATTTTATCTGCAATTTATGAGAAAATTTATTTGTTTTTTTTTTTATGAAAAGTACATGTAAACACGTAAAAATAATTCAAATTTTATAAATTAAAGCGAAAATTTCAGTCCCAGGTGGTACAAGGCTCCATATATAGCATATATACTATAGTATCACCAAGTATCTTAGATTAGAATTCCGAAACAGATTATGAAGATAATTATCAAGAAATTTTTATTTTTTTGATATTCAATTTACTTCAATTATCAATGAGATTTAATAATGAATCAATGAATTTTGTTTGAATTTGAATTATCAATTATAGTCTATAATCACATACAGAATAAGCCTCAAAGAAATTATTCATTTTTGTGTTAAATAAACGTTTCTAAAATTTAAGTTACAAGTAAATTAAAAATTTATCAACAACACACTGAAAAGAATTGATAAACCTTTAGAGAGATTATTTTCAAAAATGGTTGCTTGTAATAAAAATTAAAACATTTTCATTTATGACATATTATGCATTGTATAGGCACTGTAAATGTTTTTGTTTTGATATAAATTTTTGATTATTTGATGCTAAATTTAAATTGAACTTATATACTTACATCCCAATTTAACGATACATTTTAAAATCGAATTTTAGCGCATTTGGTTTTTAATTTCAAAATAAATATAATTTTTGCAGCTCAATTTCTAAATTAAGACGCTTTACATTTATATGATTTTCTTCTTTAGAAAGAAACTCTGTTACATTGAAAACTATATATTCGAAAAGTATAAATATTTAGTGTGTAAAAATGGGTCATTATCATTATAAAACTCTATGTTTTCATTAATGTAATAAAAGAATTTTGGATTTCCCACAGTAATACGATTTCATTATAAAACTTTTATTAACCTATGCAATGACTGTAATACCAGCAGGTGTTGATGATTGAAAGAAAAACTATAACTTCATTATTTGTCATTTCTTGGGGTTGGTATTGTTCTCTAAAGATTCAATTTAGACGAAATAATTTCAGTTTTTTGAATTAAAAGCAAGTAAAAATAAATGAAATAAAAAAAAAATACAGGGTTATAAATTTAATGTTGAAGCACATTCAATGAACATTGTTGAATATCTCAAATTATTAATTTTTCATTGCATAATACCGTCATTAACTCCAGTTCGTATTTAGCTAAAACTTCTCAAAATTGGTTTTTAAAACTTTTTAACATTTAAAATAGTTACCAGTTAAAAATGGTTTTACATTTTACAAAATTCTAAAATGCGTTTTTAATGAAATTTTATCTGCAATTTATGAGCAAATTTATTTGTTTTTTTTATGAAAAGTATATGTAAACACGTAAAAATAATTCAAATTTTATAAATTGAAGCGAAAATTTTAGTCCCAGGTGGTACAAGGCTCATATTAACTTAATAAATCCATATATAGCATATATACTTATCACCAAGTATCTTAGATTAGAATTCCGAAACAGATTATGAAGATAATTATCAAGAAATGTTTGAAAATAAATGTAAGATCAAAATTTCGAAGATCAATCATATAACTTGCAAACATAAAAAACCGCCGATATTATTAATTTTTGTATTTAATTCAATATTATTAACTTCATCAACATGTGTATACCTATCAGTTACTAGTGAACATTTCTAAATTATGTGATCATTATAATGCTTTAATCAACTGGAAAAGGAAGAAGATGTATTATATTAAAAACAAAAAATTAAAAAAAAAAAAATTAAAATTAAGAAATTCAATATGATATCGTGTGCCACTTATTGCACCTTAGCAATAAAGAAAGAAACATTTTTACTTTCAAGTAATTAAGTGAGAAATATAAGACGTAAAACCCATATTAACGGATATTGATATTTGATATCATTATATTTCATTGATTCATGATTATGCATTTTTAACTAAAATTTAAAATATATCCGAATTACATAGGTAGAAAAAAAAATATACAAAAATACTTCCCGCTCATTGAGAAAAATTAAAAAAATATAAAATAAAAGGTCAATATTTATTATGTGTTCCATTAAAGTTAATATAAAGATAGATAATAGTTTCGATGAACACTTATTCAAATTGAAAACATTAGTTATTCTTCATGTTTAATGCAATTTGAATTAAACTCATTCAAATCCATTTTTTTTTGATTTTGCATTTGATTTCAGAACATTAAAATTATGTTTTTGAACTTGATGATTAACAAAATATTCATACATGATTTTCATAACATTTTCATTTTACATAATGGCTAAAAAGAATAAGTAAAATTCTTATTATAAATAAAATAAAAAGAAAAAATTATTTTAATCTTCTTAAAAATAAAAATCATAGTTTACGTTGGCTTCACAAATACATATTTTTCCAATGTATGAATATTTTCAATACTTTTATTTTTATTGTAAATATTAACTACCTACATATAGTTTTCGCATTTTTCTTGAAAAAAAATCTTAAAATCGATATTAAAAATAATAATAATAATAATAATTTGTTAATAAAAAACGTGAATAATTGAAAGAAAAATAATAAAATTATATTCTACAGGTGACAGACGTATTAAGAAGCACCCAAAGGCGGGCGAAAACATTTTCTTTTTTATGTGATTTTCTATAATCTCTGTATTTTTATGGCAAGCGTTATTGATTTAAAATTATATTTTACTTAATGATTTTTAAAATAATTTATTTGTAACAATTTTATTTTCAGCAGAAATTAATTTTATTCCAGGTGATTTACATCTGGGGCGAAATATTGTTGCTGTTATTATACCATATATAATATTACAATACACATCTTCTGATATTCTTTTTTAATGTAATAACTTTTTTTTCTGAAAAAATATAATTGAAGGGAAAGCACGTTGATACAATTTGATTAACTTTTTCGTTATTTTTTCAATAATACTTTTTTGAAAATCTTTGTTTTTTTTTGACCGAACAACACTATCTTTTTGCATACATATCTATTATTTATGTAAATAATTATGAAAGAAAATAAATATTTTATTTAAAAAGTAAATAATTTTCAATTTATGATGAATTCAGAACATATACTAAAGATATCGAACGCACTAAATTTATGAATTTTATGAATCATAATTATAGAAATCGTATGGTAAAATTTAAAATGTACAAAATATTTTTGAAGTGAAACTTCTTTGAAGTGAAACATTGTGATTGATGCGTTGTTTATAGCTACCACAGTAAAGTAATTTTTGGAGGAATGTTCCGGAAACCCATTCACAGCTAATTTTATCTGAAAGTAAAAAATCAACTGCAAAAAATATAAAAAAAAAACAAAAAAAAATTTTTTTGACAGCAAAGGTATCGTAAAAAAATATTATGATAGGTAGGAAACGTAATGAAAAAGAAACAAAAAAATAATTTTGTGAAGTAATGAAATTTTTCAGATGTCAAAAAAAAAAACAACTTCAATTTTCTTAGTTATTTGAAAATATTTTTAAAAAATTCTTTTTACGAAAAATAGATAAAATTAATATCTTCATTTTCAGTAAATTTGCTTAAATATAAATAGAAATAATATCATAGAAAAACAGTTTTTACGGTACCATTTTTTCAGATAGGTCAATTAGCTATAAACAACGCAAGAGAGTGAAAAAAATGTATGTGTCAAAAATGTCACGATTATTGTCAAAAATGTTACGACTATTGTCAAAAATGTCACGATTATTGTCAAAAAAAAAATGAAAAAAGAAAAGAAAAAAAAATGTATGTGTCAGCTGATGATAAAACCGACAGCCGCTAGCAACTTAATGAAGCTTATCAGCGCAATAACCTACTCTATATTGCCTCACTACTACTATTTGTTTTTTCGATTGAAAGAGAAATATAATTTATTTTAAATTACACTGGCCTACACTCATTTTGGTGCCTAGATTTTAGACCTGATTTTGGGTATATTTTGTGAGCTGATACAAGAAAACTAGTCACATTTTTCATATCAGCTCTTGTTCACACTTTATCTTGATTGCCAATTTCAATACCAAAGTATACAGAATACAAGCGAATTACCGTGTCCTTAATCGGTTTCCGTTGATCTTTCATTATATACTCACCGCATATCTAACAAAACATATCAGGATCGTTAATGCAACTTTTTGACTTACTTGCAATCATAAATTTATACGATTAATGTTATAAAAGTAGTCATAACATGGACTGATTTTGAATAAAACCGTAAAAAATTTGAAATAAGGATTGTAGGTAAGCCAGAGCTGTCAGCTGACATCTAGTAGCAGCAATGTAGTTCATACTAACTACTTTATCGACTACAGATGCGAAAAGAGCTGCACCAATACAAACATTTTTTTTTGTAGGCCAGTGTTATTGAATAAAAAATATTTCATTTATTAATTATTAGTGCTAATTTTCAAAAAGTTTTTGGAATGAATAAAAATGTTCCAATGCACCTATTTGCTAGATAATTTATTTTTGATCTTAATTTTTCTTAATGTAATTTGTAGTTTGTTAGTGTAATTTATTTTTGACATTAAATTACACTATTAAAATGCAGGAGGAATATTTTTATTACAATTACTTTTCGGAAGAAATACTTATGCCAAATTTTCCAGGCATATTTGCTTTTTTAACTTTAACAGATTTTTTTTTGAAGTAATTGTGTGATTTGTTAGTATAAATTATTTTTGACATTAAATTCCATTAATGCAATGCATGTAGAATATTTTTATTCCAACAACTTTTCAGAAGAAGTACTAATAAATATGAAATTTTTCAGACATATTTGAAAAAGTTATTTTAGCTTAAACTTTTCGGGCAACATTTATATTTCTATAAAAGTAATTTTAAACATCACAGATGGGGCGCAGTTGAGTTGTTAACATCATTTTTATCGCAGTTTAAAAATTCTAGATAGTACTTTATTTTGTAACAGCTCATTTTATTTATATTCAATAACACTTTAAAAGTGTATACATTTAATTTATTTTCCATATTTTGGAATTACATTTCAATAAGTTCTGTTTAATTGACAGGCTACGCTACATATAGTACATAGTATATTTTACTCTCGAAGTTTGTTTTCCCACATTTTTTTTTTTTTTCATTTAGATGGACCATTTGTATAACTTTTCTTACAGGACCAAAAAGTATTAAAAGTGCATGGAACATTCATGGTATAAAATATAAAATAATGTTTCAAATGTAAAAAATTAGAGTACACTAAAATATTTTTTTTAAATAGGTCAAAGAATAGAAATACAGGATCTCTGAATGCGATATTAGGTCTTTATCTATGATTACCACTATGTATGTGTCAGTGTTGCATAAATTGTTTTGCTTTTTATTATTTTCATTCTTTCATTCAATTCGAATTTTTTTTTTATTGTTTTAATCCGATTAGACTTTAAAAAAAAAATATATATATTCACTTATTTGTGATATTAATTTTTTAATAAAAAAAAAATATAATAATTTATAAGGTTTCTCTCTCTATTTTTTAATATATTTTTTTTTTCTTTAGCAATGAAAAAATAAATAAATTTAAATATAATTTCCGATTTGCATAATAAAAATAATATAATTTTTTTTTTTTATTATTTAAAATTACAAGAAGAAGTTCAATAAAAGTTCGTTTAAAGTTATAAAACAGTTGGAATTGAATGGAAATACTATATTTATTTCCTTTAAACGGAAATGATTCAAATTTCAGGTTTCGTTGGATATACACATATATATATGTACATAATTTTTGTAAAAGGAACTTAAATTTTTTTTTTTAAATATTCGTATATAAATATGTATGTTTAATGTTTTATGTTTTATGTAAGGGAATTTTAATTTTTACATATAAATAGTATTTTATTAAAAACCGGACATAAAATGACAAAATTTATAATAATTTATAATAAAACAGAGAAAAACTTTATAGTTGATTAGCTATGTGGTTTGAGATTAATTCTTACATACAAATATATAAATATATAATTGAAAATTATGTATATCAATATCTTTAAGATATACGTTTAAATTTATCGGAAATATAATGCTGTCAATATATTTTAGCCAGCAATTTTGTTTTAATAATTTATTATATATTATATAGTATGTATATATGTTCGAAATAAGTTAAATGATGGTTTGGTGCCAAAATTTTTCTCTCAACTTAACGAATTGATACATAAAATCACTTATTCAACATACTTCATAATTTGAATTAGGAAAAAATTAATGAAAACATAGGAAGTTCTGGAACGCATGCTAAATTTGAACCTTAAATATGAATCGTTAAAGACCACCATGTTTTTTTATTTAACATAAATGTAATGTTAGTTGAACACAATACTCTATTTTACATTACAATTTTTTTTCTCAATCATTTAACTGTGATTAAATCCGGTTGCATTTAAAACACAACATTTGAGTGTAGAAAACTTTAAATTAAGTTTTTGTTTGCAACTTATGTAACTTCCGTATTTCCGATTTCCTTTTCAAGTTCTTTTGTTCTCTTTCAATTTTTTTTTTAATTTCTTTTTTTTTAATTATTGTTTTTATTGTTTTTCATTCATTTTTAATCAAAACAATGCAATTCCCTATTCAAAAAAAAAGGACAAACAAATTTTTTTCCTTCAATTTTATATTTTTTCCAATTTAAAAAAAAAAAAAAAAAATTCCCATGTAATTTTTTTTATGAAATTAATTAAAAAAAAAAAAAAAAACAGAACTGAATGATGGGGTGTTAGTGTTATCCTTTCATTCAAAAAATATATTTTTGCGCGTTAATTATTTTCTATATAACGAATTTTTCTATGTAAAATAAATATATTCCCTCGCAAACTATCAGCATTAAGTTTTCTCTTCAATAAGTATTTTTTATGTATATTTATATATTTTTTTTTTTCACAACACGGAAGACTTATGTGACGGTACTTGAAATGAAAATTTTTTGACACATTTATTCCCACAATATTCTTACAAAAAAAAGTAAAAAATAAAATAAAATAAAAAAACTATTATTATAATTTTTTTTTTGTTTCAAAAATGAAAAATTATTATTTTATAATTTTCACGTCAAAACCTAACGCATTTATTTTTAGAGAAAATTATTTTTCATATACAAAATGAAAAAAATACCTATTAAATAAACAAAACGACGAATATTAATTTTATTATTTTAATAAATTTTTTAATACAAAAAAAAATTGTATAAGTGTAACGATAGTAACATATGTTATCCTTTTTAGAAATTTTTTTTTTTCATGCTTTTCAAAACAAAATAATAAAACAAACAAAAAAAAAGTGTTTGTTGCTGCTATTGTACACATGATGATGTTGAGAAAAATATTATAATAATAATAATAATAATAAAAACTTTTCAGAATTAATATAAAATTAGGTTTTGTTAACAGGATGATAAAGTAATCTAATGCAATTTGACTGGGAATTTTTTTATTTTTATATAGAATTAATTTTTAGTTCGTTTCCTATCAAAAATAATAAAATTAACTATTTATATGTTGTTTGCGTTGAATTTCAGTGTTCTTCACTAAAATTATTATAACATATGAACATAAGGCCAAAATTGCACTTGAAATCCTACTATTTAGGTTTTGGGAGTTAGAGGATATCTTCCAGCCAAGAGTTGTGAAAAATTTTTGTGTAAAATTAAAATATTTTAATTTTTTTTCAAATTTTTAATTGATTTGATACGAAAAATTTACGACTTAATGGTCTATTTATATTTTTTAAATACATTGATCTTTATTTTCACTTAAATCAACAGTAAATTATTACAATATTTACATTTAGAATATTTTGTCTTTTCTATTTCTAAATAATTCTAATCTAAATGAGAAAAAGTTTCTAAACGCAATTCGATGAACATTAGTAGCTTATACAAATCTCTAGCATAGTTATTTAGAGTACAAGTTGCATTCAAGACAATCCTTTGTTTAATTGTCATCCATTTTATTGATTCCAAGATAACAACAATAGAGGTACATCTGGTAACTCTGGTAACTTGCAACATAACTCTTATATCTTTGCATGTGAATGTTATGCTGGAACAATACTCAAAATTAGATTTTAAATTTGTTACAGTACGAATGTTGGATTGATCTAACTATTGTTCAACTAAAAAAATTGTTTTATTATATTTGCAAAAAAAAATCGACTTTCTAAATAACCCATTCATATATTTCATATGATTTTCGTCATCATCGATTAATATACCAATCGGAAAGCATTAAGTATAAATTCAATTTTTTTCTTCAATCTATTCTACTCAGTACATTAAATTATACATTTACGTGCGTGAAAATATGATGCTGCGAAAATCTACACATATTTTTTTTGTTCCATAATGTTTTTTTGAAATTTTAAACAATATTTTCTCATAATGCTTAATAAATAATTTTACACCTATGCTGTTGACGATTATGGAAATCTATTTATAATTTGAAATAACAGTTTTGCTTAGTTTGTATAAAGAGATGAAAGAGAATTAGATATTAAGCTTATATAAAAATTAGAACAGTCAGAAATAGATGATGTGTTTTGTGTAGGTGGTATATATATATATATATATATAAATATTCGCTATACAGATTAGAATTTTAAATTGAAATTTTTTGGGCTTATATAGTTTCATAAAATATTCTATTAATACATATGTAATGTATGTAGGCAGGTAGTTAAATAACATAACGATGTTGTGTACATTATGTTTGTATTATTTTAGGTTATTTCATTACAATTTTGTTTCTGGTAATGTAAAGAATTTGGAGATATTGGTAGCACAGCTGAACACTGAATAAAGCGTTTTAATAAAAATATGAACCCACACTGCTTATGACTATTTCGTTCGTACGTAATTTTGTTCGCTTTCACTCAAGTAGGAGCTTCGGTAATAAAAAATTTTCAACCTGCCAAGGGTCGAAATTAATTTGATATAATATGTATATAATTATAATTTTTTTTTTAAAGTTTCAACGAATTTTCTTGAGAATTAGTTTGAGTATAATTGATATTCATTGGAGGCAAAACATTATTAACCCAAGGATTCGAACAAGTCCTGGATTTCCATAAAATTTGGTATATCGGTAGCGGGTAATTGTAGAAATAATAAAATAAAAAATTTCCAGATAATCAATTCTTCATATATGAGGTTAACAGTTCTATATTACTTCTTTATCTTTATATAAACTTTACTTGTCAAATTAAGATACCAAACTTCGTACTATTTAATTCAAAGATATTTAGGGATTGCAGTGACCAGAAATAAAATTCCGAAATTAGTACTTGTAGGCATATCAAAAATTTCGAAACGAATGCAGTAACGCAAAATGCCAAGGCTACATAATGCAGTCTTAATGCAGCTTATATTTAAATAGATTAATTAATATTATTAAAAATATTAACCGCAGGAAATGGAATCTGCAATATGTTTAAACCAAAAAAAAAGGGAACCTTGCATATAGAACCATAAAAAGCCATACATTAGGTTTTTATATCCTGTTTGAAAATAAATAAAATTAATTAAATTATAAATAATATGGATAAATTGTATATACATATGTATGTACATAGAATGGATATTGTATGTTTGTAAATATATATATTGTATAGGTATGGTATATAGATACGGTGGGATATTGGATAGCGTGTACAATATTTTGTAAAAATATTGTAAATTTTGAAGTATAATTATTTATTAAAAATGATACTTTATGTTTATCATGTCTTTTAGCCATCATTGTTGTACTTTATAATGGAGGTAAAATTTCACATACTTAAATATAGATATGGTTGTTGGAAACAAATTGAATACAAATAATGTTCATATAACATTATTGTTTTATGTTTCATAGTTAAAAAGGACATAAAAGGTGTATCTTGTCCGTCTTAATTGATCTTGTGGGTTACACATGATTAAAGTAATAACTATCCAGATGGTTATATTGAAAAATATTTTATTTTCCATGAGAATTTGATTTTTTGAATTTTATATACCTACTTATACATAGTATTATGTGTCTACAAATATTCTCATGTGAATTTATACAATCAATATAATGCTAAAGACAGATTACAATATCTGTAATGAATCATGAGAATAAAAAATGTGAAAAAAAAGAATATATTACGTGTAGTGCAATAAATAAAAGGGCTAAATTGGCAGCTACGTTAATCGTTTATATATATAAAATCTACACATAAATATAAAATTGTTAAATAAATTCAAGTAGAAAAAAATATAAGATAAATGTCAAAATAGATTTTATTATCAACTCAACATGTTAGGCATTCAAAAAACTTAAATAATGAACAAAATTTCTCAATTAGAAGTAAAGCTGAAGCCTCTTAACCCATCACATTTTATTTGGTGCATAATATTCTCATTATCCTTTTGAACATTTTCAAAGAAAATTTATTTAGACAAAACCATAATTTGGTATTTAGATTCATAATTTCATATATTTTAAGGATATTTTTTAAGGATTAACAAAAATGGCATTATTTAATGATACTTTTTGGGAACACTTATAAATTTCATTTATTTTAAAGGTCAGCATTTATTAAGGATAAATATTTCAATTGATCCCCTTTTCGAAATATATTTAAATTAAAAATTTAATTTATTAAAATCAAAAAAAAATTTTTTTTTTGATATTTTTCTCTTTTTATTACAGTGTAATAATTTTTAACTGATTGATATTTTTAATGTTCATCTTGCTTTGGCCCCCCATCAACAAAAAAAAAAAACATTGAAATCTATTTAACCTATACGAACTTTGCATTTATAATGTATATTTTTATACTTTTTAACAAATTATCCTTTTTATTTTTCTTAAAAAAAAAAAAAAAAATTCTTTTTGTATGTTTAAAAAAAAAATATTATGAAATATTCACTGATGTTATCAAATTTCACTTTTCACTGATCAAAAGGATTTCTTTCTATATGAATTTTATTCTCTGTCTGTGTATATATATGTATATATACCTATTTACAATAATTTTGTCTGGTTATTATGTTTTTTTTTGTGGTATGATGATGTTTTCCAGTTAAATCATAATAAAAAGCAAAAAATAAAAAAAATTATTTTACCAAAATAAAAATTGAATTCCATAAAATAGCAAATTTTTTGCAAACTATAGATCCTTACACTTATCATCTGATTTTGTGGGTGGTATTATATTTTTTACAAATAAAAGAATTGTCCTTTTTATAAAAGTTAAAGATTTTATCTATATCCTTTTTAATAATTAATAAAAAAAAAATTTTAGTAATATAGTTTTACGTTGGTCTGATAAAATTAAAGAAATTACAGGTGAGAAAAAAATACCAAAGGCTTATTATATTTGAGTAGAATTTGATGTAAATTCTATTTATTATATATTATATTGTGAAAAAAATTAAAATTTCTATCTTTTTCAATTGTTAACAAAATTCAAAAAAAAAAATTTTATTTTTCCTATCATACTATTTTCATTCAATATTTTTTTATTAACCAAATAGAATTTTTCTTTATTAAGATTTTCTTTATACAGTAGTAGTACATAAAAAAAAAATTCAAAAAATGAACAAAAACAGCATAAATTAAATGATATAGAGAAATTTAAAAAAAAAAAAAAAAAAAATAGAACTTGAAAGGATTATTTATTTTCTTATTTTTTTTTTTTTTGAATTTTCTTTTCATGTTTAGAAAATAAAGAAAAAATATCAAATACACAAAAATTTTACATTTAATTTTCACATTTTTTCTACATTTTATTTTTATGTTGTACATACATATTTAATAAAATATTTGAAAAAATATTTTTTTTTGTGTTAAAAAAAAAGATTTTATTAATGGCATAACCTATAGTAAGTTATGAAAACTAATTTAAAAATATGAAAGAAAATGGTTCACAAATTCACTGAAAAAAAAAAACCGTATATATGTAATAAACAAATAAAACTACTTCTTTTTTGTAAGTTGAAAAAAAAAAAATAAAAATAAAATCCTCGGAAAAACCATTAATACAAATTTTCCAAAATAATTTTTTTTTATTTTTTCTTTTACACAAAAATTTAAATTTATGCCACAATATTGTAATATATTTAAATTTTTGTATGAGAGCAATAAAAATTTATAGTTTTTTAAAATAGTAAATTTTACTTAATTTATTTTCTTTTATTCTATACAAATTTATGTGTTACATAAAGAAAAAAATGTATTTTAATAGTATTATATGGAGGATAATTTCAAGGATAGAAGTATTTAAAAATCTGTAAACTACGTACTTAGAAAGACGCAGCAATAAGTATCAATTTGTAATGATAATCAATCTTATATTTAAATGTTCGGAATTCAAATTTCTTAACTGTGACATCTATAATGGTCAATTAACTTCACGGAAAGGATTTTTTTTGTGATTTTTATAGCAAATTTTAAGTTTTATGAATTTGGAAGTAAGCTGTACCTATTATTATTAATGATGAATATTTATTAAGTATATATTAAATTTATTTCAAAAAAATTTGAATTTGAAATATGAAAATTGTTGAAACCTCTAAAAAACATTGTTAAAGAATTCAGTTCAATCAACATTAATCTAGATTATCTTCGGTTCGTGAATAATGTATTGTGCTTCACTAGACTTTTGAAAAGAAGGTCATATGATTCTTAATATGTAAAAATATGTAATATGTAGAAATATATAGGTAAAAGAAGTTTGTAAGGTTCCCGTCACCAAACCAATAATTTTGTTTATTAATTTTCTAATACATATTACCAGGCCCTGAGAGAGCTTCAATGAGGCCCGGGTCCAAAATTTTTTTGGGGGCGCTATACCCCTCAATTTAGTTTAATTATAAAAAAATCCAAGAAAATTATGTATTAAAATAAAATAATATAAAATAATTTTAAAAAGGCCTTATACCCTCTTTAAAATTGGCAAATTCCTTAATAATTTTGGGAAAAATCAAGCTTTCGTGTATATTCACAATTTGTATTTAGGTTTGAGAAAACATTTAGTCTTTCTTGAAACATTGGCGATCTCTTAAATTTTTTTATTCTTTTCAAGGTACTAAAGCTTCTTTCAGCGAAAGCAACGGTTCGATTCGAAAATATTCTAACAATAATTGGCAAATTTGGAAACCGCTGTATTAAAATCGTTTCAAGAATGTTTTTTTTAGTAAATTTTCAGGTAATGGATCTATTGTCAAAGTTAGTTCTATAAATATTCTTTAAAAATATAAATTCATCAATTATTTCAATAGAAATTTCCTTTGAGTATTTTTCTAACAACCGATTCGCTGAAACTTTTATTTCTTTCTCAGATATAATCTTCAAATACCAAAACAACTTTAAATAAATTGCAATTTTCATGCAATGATTTAAACCGCCTTGAGAATCCAGATATTTCAGAACCAAGAACACAGGACATGATTCTAAGATAGTGTTCCATATTTCTAATATTTTTTAAAACCAAAGCCTATATATACTATATAGAACTTTTTTCTGCTAAGTGAATAAATTTTAACAGATTTTCTAATATAGAAAGCTACAAATTTGCTGATTTTTTTTAAATTGGGGCCCCAAAAATCGGGGGCCCATGCCATATGGCCCTGCTGACCCCCCCTCTATATGGGCCTGCATATTACTATTTTTTTTTAATCAAAATGTATACATTTTCATCTTCAAATCATCCAATTTCCAGTGTTGGCGATTGAATGTTATAATTTGTTATAATTTCCAAAAAGGAAATATTATTCCGAATATTTAACTCTCTGATGGCGAACAAGAATGACTTCGAATGTATTTTTATTTTTTCTTGAATTTAATAATACGATTAAAAATTTATTAAAATTTTGTATTCTTTGAAATAAATACATTATTTTCTTTTATTAAAAATAATAAAAAAAGAAAATAATTTCACTTAAATTTCTAATAAACTAAATTCTCAAAAAAAAACTAAAAAACTAAAAATGGAAAACAGAAGTAAAACTTATATTAAAACTGTAGAAGAATTGCCTTCAAGCAATGCAGTTATTTTTTAATTTCCTTCTTTAATTATGAATTCACAGTATACCTATTTTAAAATTCTCGAAAAGTTTTCCGCTTCTACATAAATACATATATATTTATTATTTTAGAAGTTTGAAAAAAAAAAAAAAAAAAATTTTCCGAAAATAATATGAAATTCTTAAAATTTTCTCACATTCAAAAGATTAGTTGTTACATTTTCTTTATATTATAATGCTGTGCATATTATTTAAATGACTTTAGGGCTTTTTATTCATAAAATCATATAAGTTTTTGAAAATTTCTAAAAAAAAACATAACGCATAATACGTACATAATGCATATACATTATACATTAAATAACACATTTATGTTAACATTGTGTGTATATACACGACATGGAAAATAATTATAAATAAGAAATTTCAGTCAGAGGACTATTATAATTATTTTTGAATACGATTGTCGATTTATTATTTTTATTAACATTTTTTAAATGAATAAATTATTTTGAAATTAAAAATTACAGAAAAAAAAATAATAATTATGTAATGAAGAAAATAATTTGTTCATTTGTTTAATTTTGTGCTGCACTGTCACTGTTAGTGTTAATCTTTGTTTTCATTTTCATATAAAAATTTGAAAGAATCACATCTCGATTGGTTATTCGATTATAAATTTGTATACAAATTTCTTAGCATTAAAAAGTTAAGATCATATTTATTAAATTTTACGAAAAAATAATGCACTTCATATTAACGAGCTTTGAAAGATACTTTTAGCATATAGTTAAATAACAACAAGTACTAGGAGTATTAATACCACTAGGGTGTGGGCCTCAAAACTGCATTCAATTCTTTTATAAAATTTTATTTAAAGAAATTATTCTAGATTCAATATTATTTTTTTTCTTAATACTACGCCCGCTTATTAAGCCCATAGTGCTGCATACATACTTGATTGACATAAAAATAAAAATCAGTATGGTGAATATTTGAAAGCTTTCAATATCATAATTAAAGATATTACAAAAAAAAAAAAAATGTATTTTCATTACTTTAGAAAAAAAAAAAAATTGAAATTTCTTTTATGCAAGTTGTTTCCTTTTTGAAATGAGTTTAAAAAAGAAAAAAAAAAAAACTTATTATTTCTTAAAAATATTTTTTTTTTTATTTTTGTTTACAAAATTTCTTTTGAAACATAAAAATTTTTTTTTTTATAAATATACTTATTTCTTTTATTTAGGTTTATTAGCATGTTGTTTTTTTTTTGGACTGTTGCTGCTACTCTACACAACAATAATTTTCATATTCAGACGGAAATGCAATTCTATTAGAGAATGCAGTAGTACTATTATCGAAATTATGCATTTTAATGGGTTTTTTTTTTTTAATATAATATAGCTATAGGTACATACTTCTTGTACCTACCTTTATTTTGTGTGTGTTTTTTTTTAAATTTTTTGTTGGTATTCGGGCATTGTAAATGTAACAACAAAATAGTAGAAAGAAGTAAAAGAAGAAGCTTTAGTCATAGAAATGTGAAACAAACAAATCGAGCGCTTTAATTTTACAGAAATAAAAATAAAAAAAATTGTAAAAAGTTTTTTTTTTTTTGTCTTATGTATATTTTATATAATTTTTTTATTTTTTTTTTTACTTGAAATTATGCTGATGAGATTCATTATATTCCTACTGGTTGAAAAAAAAAAAAAAGAAAAAAAGAATTTTTTTTAAACAACTATTTTGAAAATAATATTATTATTATTTAAAAAAAAAAAAAAAAAAATGATAAAGTTTGTTTTGGTTTTATCACGCTAATAAAACATTTGTTTTATTTTATCCCTTAATAACTTCTTTTTTTTTTTTTTTTAATTTTTTGTTGCAAAAGGACGGAACAATATTTAAGTAATATTATAAAATTTGAATTTTTTTTTAGTTGAAACTTTGACAATATTTATTGACGGCTGAGTTGAAATAAAATTTTAAGTTTTATTTCGACTTTGGATATACATGTTAATATTATGCTATTATTAAAAGGAAGAATGTAGAACTTTAAATCAGTAAATAAGATTTGTTGAACTTGAAATTCTGTTAAAGAATATTGGAGTTTGTTGGTTAAATTCGAAGCGAACTGTAACAATTTAATGTCGGGTAAGTTATATTTGAAATCTAAATAAAGTAATTTCATGTTACTATTAAAATAAAGCTCATAGAAAGGTAGAATAAGTAAATAATTGTTGGTCCATTTCAATCTTGGACTTAAAATTTTTGAAGTTGATGCTAACTAAAACTATAAATAAGTGTAAAAGAGTTCTTCAGTTTAAGAAATATTAAATAATTAAAAAAAAATTTTTCATTTGCTGAACTTAATTTTCGTATAGCAAAATTTCAGGGTCATATTTTAACTCTAATAAAGATCTCAAATTTATATAAAATCATACACTGAAAAAAAAATTTTTTTTTTTCATAAAAAATATGTAAATGAAATATATTTATTTTAGTCCTTCCTAAATTTAGATGTAATTTTTTATTTAGAAAAATTTATGAAATATTGCATGATAAATAAATTAGGATTGGCGAATTTTTATTTTAATTTATTTTTTTTGTACTTTTTTCTTTAGGTTTTCTATCTTTTATTTTGGTAAATTACATTTGAAAAATAATAATAATAATAAAAAAAAAAAAACAAGTGAATGAATAAAAATTTTAAAGAATATGCCTTAAATTTTCTTTCAGGAAAAATATATTTAATTATAATAAAAAAAAATAAAAAAAAACCAAAAAACTGTTGGAAAATTTGCATGATTTATTTTCATGGCAATGTAATAATTATTATTTTCATTTTAATGAAAATAATCTAGTTTTATGCTTGTTTATATGTACAGTAGTTAGTTAGATAATTTTATTTCATGCTTTCATGTAATGCAAAAAAAAAAAAATAATAATAATAATAATTTTATTACATTATTATTACATATATACTTATATAGTACGTGCATAGGGTTTATTTAAAACAAAAATTAACCTATTATATTCAAATAAAAATTTACGCAGAAAATTCTATGATTGAGGGCTAATTTTGTATTTAAAAAATAATTTTCTACATACCAAATTATATAGGTACCTTAATTTTATTCCGAATTTAAAATGATGAAGTTAATTCGCTCCAGAGATGAACGCAATTCAAGATTCAGCTTATGAAGTTTAGAATTTTTTATTTTGTGACAATTACACTGATTTGTTGTGTCAGACAAAACTTCGTTTATTTATGTTTTCCAGATATAAGACGTTCAAAAATATATATTTCAAGTAGGGGCGGATTTTTAAAGTCCGAAAAATTTTTTTATTAAATTTTGCCACCCATTAAATGTTGCCGCCCTAGGCTCGAGCCTAGTGTGCCTATTCGTAAATCCATCACTGATTTCAAGCCATAAACTGAGTAGTCAGTATTAATCCTGTTTTACCTGTAATACATCTAATTATAGAAAAATATATGTATAATAATACACAAAATTCTATTGATTTAATAAGAAAATATCCTTGAAAAAATATATACACAATTATATGTACATATTTTCATTATTAGGTGTATTCTTTTTCTCTTTAACTTCAACTTCCGTATTATATACTATACGCATAGACTATGTCTAGGTGTATTTTATTCGCAAAAAAATTTACGTCATTTTCATTAAATGACTTGGAAAAATAACCATAATTTTTCAAAAAAAATAAACTTTTTTTCTTGTTTTGTGAAATTTTCATTTTCTATTTTGTAATCTCAGAATAATATTCCTTTAATTTCTTAATTTTCTATAATATAATTTTATTGTCGCATGTCTTTTAATTTCGTTTTTATATTTTTGTGTAATAAAAAAAAAAAAAAAAAAACCAAAAATTAAAACAGAAATAAGGAAAACGAAACCAAAAAATCTAGCGCAACAGTAGGTATAGCAACAAATGCATGCGTTTTTTGCCTCAATAATATATATTGCTCCCAATGGGGACAGTATTATTACAGCACTAACTATACAAAAAAAAAAACAAAAAAAATGTATCCTTTTCATGCTTTTCATAATAATAACTAGAGAAAAAAAATAAATAAAAATAAACAAATATACAATACTAAATTTTTTTAAAGGATATCGCGTGATATGTCGCAATAATATAAAATATATGCGGAAAAAAGGATCTGATTTGGCAAACCTTTTTTCACCTTGCATTTCATTTCGTTATATTTCGTTTATTATTATTTTTTTTTCCTTATATTTTCATTTGCTCCTTGCCCAAGTATATTTATATTTCTGTGATTTTGTGTGAACATTTAAAGTTTCTCCATGCTTAAGTTAAAAATCAAATCAGTGGATTTTGATTTACTTGTCCTTTTTATTTGATTTTTAGTTTCATTAACAGAGAGTGATATAGGTTAAATGAAAAAATGATGGTTTTAAAATAATGAAAAATTGAATTGATAATTATTATTAATATTCCCTTTTCAACTGAACTTTTGTCTAAATATTTTCACAAAAGAATTATAAACAGAATCAAAGTATTACATCCAAGTTAAACAAAGGATCCTTAAATAATTAGTTTCTTCTTAGTGTATCCAAGAAAAAATAGTCTGGATTTGGATTTTATTTAATTAAACTCTAGGGCTATCGTAATACAACATTTTAATTACGAAAAATAAGGATGTTTTTTTTTTGTTTCCTACATTTTCAGAATGTGCTAATATTATTGCAATGTTGAAAACTTTATTTGCCATTTACTGTAATATGTAATTTATGTTAAATTTAAGTAAAGTAAAATAAAAAAATAAATGCTAGTGTCACATCAAAATGTAAATGAATTAAATAGAACGAATAAAAAAAACTGATTTTTTTTTTTTTTAATTAAATACTTTGCAATTTATTTATAATAGCGCATTTAAGGTTAAAAATCAACTTGATAAATGCAACAGTTTTCCTTGTTGGAATAAATTAACATGTTAGCATTAATTACGATAAGGGTATAATAATTAAATAAAGAACAATTTAAATTTTAATTAATCAAGCTAGCTTTTTATATTATAATAAAATGGTGAATTGCTTTAGCAGGGCATTTGATGTAGAATTTAGAAAGAAAATTATTTGATTTTGATATAATAACACTGCAATGTAGTACTATATAGGTTTTAGAAAACTGCAATGAAATTATTTGAATTCAACAATCTGTTTTAAGTACAAGGCAACTATTAGACAGCTTGTTTTTAATTTCTTAGTAAAATTTGTAGGTTTCAATTCTGAAAGAGGGAAATAATCTTTGCGGACGCTCGTTGTTAGGTTCTCAAGTTCACAATATATATATTTCTTGTCTAAAAATTTTGGTGGTAATTGATTTTTAGACTTGATGATAATCGAGTTGAACTTTTTAGCCTTAACTTTTTTTGAGCATCATAAAACTAGCGAAGTTCTTCATAAATTAATTTGCAGAAATATTTATTCTCTGTTCTCTGGATAAGGAATATGTTAAAATCATAATAAAATTTTAACATATAAAAAAAATTGTTATTTTGTAACAAATTTACAATAATGTCATAAAAAAAAGTTAGAAATTTGTTTAATGATTTAAATAAGCTTTATGTACACAGAATAAATTTTTATGCAGATGTATTAAATAAAACAAAAAACATTTTTGGTTTTTTGTTTTTTTTTTATTTTTTTTTTGGAGGCAATAATAGTTTGTCAGTATATAGTTAGGAGAATGTTTGTACGAAAAGGTATGAGGTATACAACATAAAAATAATGAAAATTACATGTCTTGCATTTTCTTTGAATACACAAGTAAAAAAAAAAAAGAAAAAAATTTTTTTTTTTTGTAAATCGAATAAAGAAAATGCATGTACATTTTTTTGTCATATTCGAGAAGAAAACCCTCTTGAAACTATTATTGATGAGGAAAAATAATAATAAAAAAAAAAAAAAAATTTAAAATTGGAAGAGTACTACTTACAAAATTATATTTCAATGTAATTTTTGTCAAATCAACAAATTCTTTTTTTAAATCATTTTGAAGAAAAATTACATGTACGAAAAATATTTTTTTTTCTCTATGGTTATGTTACGATCAAAATAATAATAAAAAATTGAAAATGCATTACCAATCAAAAAGGGTTAATAATACTCAATATTATTCTACCTCATACTTTATAGCAAATTACAGTGGACTGAAATTCAGTTTCAGTGAACAATATGCAATTTATGGATATTGCATTAACTTAACAAGCTATATGGCAAGACTATTAGTAGTGGAAATTCTGCAAAAGAATGTTTCAAAGAAAAATAATGGTGAATCAGAAAAAAATTAGTTATCAATCTCGTATATTTAATTTTTAGACCCATCCCATATGTTAGATTAAAGTGATTTTATATAAAGACGACCTCGATCCAGAGACTGACAAGTTTATTAATGAATTGAAGAAAAGTTTTAAAAAATTACATTTTTTTTTGATAAATATAAAGTTCAAGTACTTTGTTGATTTTACTTTCTAATTTTCAGTTTGGGTCGATCTTAAAATTCTCACCATACGCTTGCCTGTTATATAGGAATTAAGATTTAAGCTACAGGTATAAGCTTGACTAACCCTATAAAGGACGTAACTTTAAAATCAAAATATCAATACATTGTTGTTGAATGAATTTATAACCATGTTTTGATTTAGTTTTTATTTTTTCTATTTTGTTCCAGTGCTGTCATATAATTTGAGCATATTACTGAAAGAAAAAAAAAAAAGTAAATTTTCTGAAAGAAAATATAAATTCGCAATGTAAGTCAAGTATTATGGTACTCATTTGATTGACAATTGCGGTTG
This sequence comes from Hybos culiciformis, assembly GCA_964007475.1. Taxonomy (NCBI): domain Eukaryota; kingdom Metazoa; phylum Arthropoda; class Insecta; order Diptera; family Hybotidae; genus Hybos; species Hybos culiciformis. The sequence goes on from OZ023274.1 coordinate 28,798,335, forward strand.
ATGCATTATTTTGTTTGAAAAGCTTTCAAGTAAAAAAAAAATTGTTTTTTTCTTGTCTTTAAAAAAAATAAAAATTATGCAGGTAAAATAAGTATTTTTATATTCCATAGAAGACACATTAAAAGAAGTAGTACTTATTGTGTACATTTATATTTTTTTGTTTTGCATAAAAATTTTAAATTGTATTTTACATAGGATTGACATAAAAAATTTACTTAATGCGGAAATCAGTTTTCTTTAAAAAAAAAAAACAAATTTTTGATTGAAATTTGTTTTTATTATTATTGATAGTTACTGTCTGTTACTGTCACTATTTAGTTGTTAGTTTGTGTGAGTCGAGCATAAATAGCAAAAAATATACACATTACAAATAAAATGAAATCATTTGACTCTAGCAGAGACAGTGAGAAATATGAGCGTGGGGCATATAAGAGAATCAGTGACGCACGTGAATAAGTCACATCTATGCGTATTAGAATTGTTTGTTAAATAATGGTACAGATCTATACCAAAATTATATATTGTTAAATGAACCATAACTTTTATCCACTTCATGCACTTGATTGAAATACATAATGAGCTGTATCTCATAATCTCTATAAAAGATATTAGAAGTTTGATGAATTACAATATTATACAAAAATTTGTTTTAATTTTATTTAGTTTATTTGTAATGAAACTAAAAATTTTAGTTTTTCATCAAAATTTAATAAAAATGGATTATAAATTTTCATACAAATACCAGTCCGACCGAAGCCATATAATTAATAAAATATTAAGTCAATTTTAATCTATTGAATGTCAAAATATATAATACGCAATCTTGGTCCAGCTAAGGATGAGATTCTATAAATACGAGTCCGATAAAAAATCTCAGTATCTAAGGGTCAATATTTTTTTTAAGTTTTAATGGATTTCGATAAAAACTAGCATAATGTCGATTGGAGGAACCAAAAATAATTCTATATTATTTAAGTTGCTGGTGTATTTCTCTTTGAAATATTTTAATCTCAATATTTTCAGCGACCATAAATATACAAATAAATAAACTAAAAAAATTAGTGCATGATTCTGAATTTTGTGTGTTTAAAAAACAGAAAATGTTATTTGTATCACCTCAGATTGTTATATTTTGTTAATGAAAAACAATAAAAAGATCAAGTTATGATATCTTATTCCCTTTGCATTTTTGATTTAAGTAGTTTTTATTTTTATTTTTAACAATTTCACGAAACATTAAAATTAGTTCTAAAAATAAAATTTATTTTATAACAATCATTATTATATTTCGAAAGATTTAAAAAATACATTGTTTTTATAAATTTATTTTGACTTATAATTGTGGTTAGGTTTACTTGAAAATTAATTCCGATAATAAAGATTAATCAAAAAATGATTGAAGTTGTGAATAATCTGAATATCTCAAATTAATATTTAGATCACCATCTAAATAAAGTGTGTTTCAAGATTTCCAACAAAAAATTGGTTTCTTGATACAAACAGATCACTGACAATACAGTAGTTTTATTGAACTTCCTCACTTTTTACAGATCCAGTCAACATTACAAGTTTTCCTAAATAAAGCAATGGGAGAAATATTTAATTGTGATGGATTTTCTATTTCGAACATGTTGTAGAATCTATTAATTTTTTGTATTTTAGAATGAACATCCTCTATGAAACCATGTACGGTTGGTGAGTCGATCAGTTAATATCTAAAAAATGATGGAGATTTTCATCCGGAAATGATGCAAATAAAAATGCAAATTAAAATCAATGGATTATAATTTGTTACAATTTATTAAATTTTTTAAAGGAGAAATATTAATTAATTGAAAAATGAATTATAATTAAATTTGTACACTGAAAAAAAAAAAAAAACAGCTGATTTTGTGAAAAGATTATAACTATATGAGTAAAACTGTGTTATTTCCTGGAGTATGTGCTGAAGATCTTAGCTTTATTATTAAAAACTATTTTAGCTAAAATTACTACACCAAAATTATAATTTTTGTTGATTTATTAAAAGTTTCTTGAGGCGCCAATAATAATAATAAAGTATATTGGTGATATTAATTTTTATTATTCTTTTTTTTTCAAAAGTAGCTTGAAATTGATCATATATGAGTATTATATAACTCGGAAATAATAATAATGTTTTTCGTTTATATTTTATATGCTATTTTATTATTTTAGTATAAAAATATAAAACAAAATCATAAGTATGTATGTATATGAAATTATTATATATAAGTGTGTGTGTGTGTAATACTGAAGATATGAAAGAATATCTTTATGAATTCTCTTTTGGATACTGTGTTGAAATTTTATAACAAGAAGTAGAAAAAAAAAATATAAAGGAATAAAAAGTTTTTTTTTTTCTTTTTGCAGTTCTACTGATAGCTGTTAACTTTAATGATACTCTTGGGGTTTCAGTCTTCAAAAATAATAATAATAAAAAAAAAAAGAAGAAAATAGAAAAGAAAAGAAATTTACAACATTGTACATACTAATAAATATACATTTTTCATTTTTTTTTTTTTTTCAAATTTTTTTTTTTTTTTCAATCTGACTTTTTTTTACCGCCCTTTTCTTCTATTCCAAGTTCCTCAATATTATGATTCTTTTTTTTTATAAATTTTCTGTTTTATTTTATTTTTTTTTCATTTTGGAAAATCAAGCAAAAATAACAAATAGAAATATAAATATTTGAAATTACAAATTCCATCGAATAATTTAATTTTTTGAAGATTAAGTTAAATCAGGCGGAGAATACTCGGATACTGGATCGTTATGATAAATGTTATTTTTGGTGTGTAGATATTGGTGTGTAGATATTTTGGATTATGATCCCATAATAAGTGCAAAATAACATTTTGAAGCCTCAATTTGTAATTATTCAATGCAACTGATCGGCGCAGCATCAAATAATTTACTGTGGCAACAGAGTGCGTTTATTCTTTCTTAAAATTTATTATTATTTATTCTTTCTTAAACCTAGATTTCTTAGTTTTCTTATAGCACGTAAGTTCTGGGTATCATCGTTTAAAGCTTATCAATTTGATAAAACAAAAATTTACTTAATGACTGAAAGTTTGAGAGTATAAGAAAATGTTAATCTCGGCTGAAAGACAAATTGCTTATTGGATTGTCATTAATTCAAATTTATTTCAATCTAAAGCTTTATGACCTTATGATCTTATAATTAAGCTTTTAAAGTTTTTAGTATTTTAGATTTTGTTAAAATCACTTGCATCATTAGCTTTTAATTGATTTTTTTTTTCCTGTATCTTCCACATAGATGTAGGTGATAGTTATATTAAATCACATAAAAATTTCATAAAACATAAACTTTTTAAAAATCTTCTTTAAAAATTTTTTTTAAATAAAAGTTTACGTCATCATTATTTAATATTAATGAAAATGAAACTAACTTGGAAGAAAAAAAATAAATAAAATCGTGGCCTCAGAATGTTCCTCATCATTTTAAGGACATGTTTTTAGTTTTTTTTTTTTTAATTTTTTCTTTTTATTTCTCTTTGTTACTTTTCTCTCGATTATGATGATAATGTAACTGAATATGACAACGTTGCATATCCTATGAGAATTTTACGTACAATTTATTTATTTTATTTTTTTTTTTTTTAATTTTTCATTCTTGATGGTTCGTTTAGTATTAAAATTTTTTAACTAGGTGTAGTTTTTTTTTTTTTGTTTAACTATACGTTGGGAATCTTTTTTGGTATTCAGTTGTCATCTTTGCTGTTACAGTATAGAAAAACATAAAAAAAAAGCAAGAAGAAAGGAATCTCTATCAAAAAAACAGGAACACAATAACGTTATGACTCATGAACGTTAGTACGTGATGCAAATATTATTATTATTATTTTTTATTAAAAATCTAACTATTAACTATTAAAATTGTTATGTTTTCTTCTGGATAAAGATAAGGGGAGCAAAAAAATAATTCGTAATCGAAAGCTGTAGAAAGATTTCAGTATAATATAGTTGGTTGTAGTTGTTTAATTTTTCTACTTTTTTTTTTAGATAATTATTTATTAACCATCATATTCCTTAGATAAACAATTTTCTTTAACGTTTTTATAAAGCTTTTAACTATATTACACTTTAAGCCATGCTTGTCTAAAGTGCGGCTCAAAAATCTTTAAAATCCGGTCAAAAGCAAATTATGAAAATATTTTAATTTAGACATTTTTACCAATTTCAGTACTTTGGCTGCACATAAACCTGTGAGTTGCATAAAATATGCTGCATTAATTTTTGATTTAATTCAAGAGTTTGAAAATAGATTTCAAGATTTTCGAAAAAATTATTGTATTTCAACATATTTTCTACCCCATTTTCTCTAGAAATAAATAATTTACCTTCAAATCTTCAAATGGAATGTTTCTTTACTGCAGTTTTATAAAGATTACATAGAGTTAATTTTTATTTCAATTTTTGAAAAAAATAATAAAACTACTTATAATCCCGAATATCCCGCGACATTTTTTTTTTAAATACATATTGTATTTTACATAAAATGCAACAAAATATCTAAGCCGTTCTTATACAAATTGCATTATTAGAACTATTTTTAATGTAATCTCAACCTTAACGTTGAACTTCTAAATATTCGTAAGGCTGTGTAAAAATTTTAATGCAATATTAAGTACACTAAGTAAAAAATTTGAAATAAAATAGTTAACAGGGATAGTGTTAGTTTTATATGGTTTTATTATTTTATTACAACAAGAATTAGTTTTTTTTTTTCTGAAAACACAGCTTTTTTTTTAGTATTCTGTTGGTTTGTAAATTTTATTTTATTTAATAATTGTTGAGAGTAAAAATAATAAATTGAAATTGAAATTTTTTTGTAATTTTTTTGACAGAAGGAGGAGTGTTTTAACCCATTTAGATTATATCGCAAAATAAAATTTAGAAAATTTAGTAGGTTGGACCTTCTTCATACATATATTGAATATTTTAAAAATATTTTATTTTCTTCAGACCTTTAGAAGTTTTGAAACCTGTATATTAGAAGTTAGAGGTGGGTAATGTTAAGTGATAAGGCTTGTAGCAAAATTTTAAAAAAATCGTTGACAAAACGATTATTATATCATGGTTTGCAATTGCAAAAAAGTACTCTTTTCAAAAGAGATTCTACGATGAATATTAAAAGCTAAATTGGTGAGTCTACTAGGAAAAAAAATATTTTGTTTTTCGTCGCCACGGAGGCATACTTTTAACTCTAGTCTACTCCACTAGGATAACCGATATTGTTCATTACATACACAAACACAATAGAAGTCTAAGATTTTTTCTTTCATGAACTTATAGTAGTGAAAGAATTGATTCCGTATTATGGAACCATATTTTAAAATGCTAACAATTAGAGCATTGTATAACTCTTTACGATCAATTTTATAACAGAAAATTAACTCTATTTCTCTCTGCATAAATTGATATTTATTTTGCTCAAGTAAATCGCGGAATAAAATTTTGTATATACCTATTAATTATCAAAAAAAAAAAAAATAACTTGTTTTTTGTTGATTTTCTTTATTTATTTATTTTTTATTTTTTGACACAAGTAAAATACCTCAAATTATATTTATTTGTTATTTTGCTTATTTTGATTTCAAATCCCTTGAAAAGAAAATTGTACAATTTATACAACAACCCTTTATTGTGTTTTTATATATATACAATATTTTTTTTTTTGTTATTTTAGTATAGTTCATTACGTGAAAATGAATGACATTTTCTTTAACGATACTACGTATATATAGATAGCATTGAAAAATGAAGGCAAAAGATAAAGCAAATTTAGTTTTTACAATAATAACAAAAAAAAAAAATTGTTGTGTATAATTATATATACTACATATATATATATATGTTTTTAAAAGAAACAGGTATTTTTTTTTTATATTTTAGTTTCGTTTTTATTTATTATTATTATTTTTTTGTATTTGTCTGTCCATTCTTTGAGGAAAGAAAATAAACAAAACCCATCAAAAAGAAAAATAGAGCTGTTATCCTTGACTTCTTACAATTGATTTGATTTTTCTGTTTTCTTTGAATTGACTTTTATGTTGTTTTTTTTTTTTTTTTTGTTTTTATTTTTATAACTAGATACTTGGTTGAATTTAATTGTTGAAATACACAGTTAGTAGTCAATCAAAATGTTGAAAATGTATAAATTTTTTTTAAAAGGTTTTTTAAATAATACCAACAGTAGTGTGGAAAATTATGTATATACATACATTTATATAGAAATAGGAAAATCAAAAAAAAGAAAAGATATGTTCACTTTTATTTCACGGGTATAAATAACTTTTATATATAGCAGTAAACGAAAAAACAAAAATTATGTTGCCATTGACAGGAAAATATTCTTTAAGAATTCAAAAATTTGACAAAAATTTAATCTAAAAAATATGTTATTTAGAACAAGTTTAAGAAAATGAAAAGGATATTTCACTATGTTTCAAAGAAACTTCTTAGATAGTGTTCAGCAGGATCAGAACCAAAGAATCTTAAATACAATGCGATGTATCTAAAAGATAATTTTTACTGTATTTTACAGATTTATCTAAGCAATATTTTCAACACTTCTAAAATATTGTTAAAAAAAAAAATATAATTTTCCTTTTTGCAACATAACAACAAATATATGAAATTTCAAAATAGTTTTCTCGTTAAGAACTTTTTTTAGAATTTTCCTTTTCGAATAATATACAGAAAAATAAAATTTTAAGTTATTCTACACACATTATTGAAAATAAACACACAATTTATTAGAAACTTAGATACTTATTTTTGAAATTAAATAGACAATTGAACAAAATTTTATTTTAGATATTATTATCTTTGGAATTTATATATTTACATTGTGAATAATTTTGGTTGCAAGTTTATACAAGGAAAATAGAGATGTTAAGATTTGAACATGTAATAGTAGGGTGTATTAGAATCTCGCAAAAAAAAAATCTCGAAAAAAAAAACTCGAAAAAAAAAATCTCGAAAAAAAAAATTTCGAAACAAAAAAACATCGATAAAATTAATCGCGAAAAATATAAAAAAAATCTCGAAAAATCTCGAAAACAGAAATCAAGATTTCACCTTGGAATTTTGTTTTCTTTTACTTATTTGAAAATAAAGTAAAATATATTTTCATTTTCAATCAAAATATACATAATAACACAGGTACGTGCAACAAAAAATTATAAATTAATATTATACGCTATGCCTGTTCCAAATAATTTAAAGCGGTGAGGAAAGGTTTTTCTTCGAATATCGTTAGCTACCTGCGTTTTTATTTTGCATATTTAGGCCTTACTATACGATGTTCGCCCGCATCCATTCTCAATAATTTACATTTCATTGAAATTTGCTATTTTCGGTTGCTATGACCCGTAATCGTCGGTGCGTCGGTTTTGCGTTCTTGGCAAATTATGCTGAAGCAATTCCGTTGCGGACCAAAAATGGGACGGGTAAGCGGGATTAACTGCGTGTTGTTTACTTCAAGAAGAATTCCTAATATTTTTTTGAGTCAAAGCTAAAAGATAATATCTCGAATTTTTTTTTTTAAATTTTAATTTAAAATAGACATCGTTATTTATTTTTAATACTTTTTGGGATTTTGAACAACTAAAGGTTGAGGGTGCGTGCTAAAACAAAATTGTAGAAATTCAAAAATTAGATAATAAAGTAGGTATATGTAAGAGATACAATTGAGTGTTTGGTATTGAAAAAAACTTTTATGATTTTAACGCCAGCCTTAAAAACATATAACAAAATTTTCCGTTTATTGATCTCTAAAAGTTTCAAGCATCAACTATTTAATATATAGAAGCTTAACATTATTCCCATAATTTTATACTTGTTGTTGTCTAGCTGCTTAAGTATTTCACGCGAAAATTATAAACAAAGGCAATAATTTTCCCGAAATGAAACAAAACAATTGATCGACAAAGTGCTTGTTTAACACCCATTCGAAACATAAAAGCAAAAAAAAAAATAATAAACATAAAATTTTTTTTTTTTTTTTTTTTATGTTTTGTTTTATTAAAACAAAACAACATTCTTTACAGGTGTGCCATGATACACCAATACTTTATGCATTATTTTCCAATATAAATTCAACAGTATGCAAAATAGTGGAAAATGCGGTGTTTTGAAAATCCTTCAAGAAACATTTAACTTTTTTTTTTGTTGTATTCTTTTAATGGTTTAATGCATAGTTTTTGGTAAAAAATAATAATAAAAAAAAAAAAAAGAACTAAAAAGGGGATTCATGTTGAATTGAATATTTGTTTCAAAGACTTTTAGTTTAGTTTAGTTTATTTTTTTTGGTGTAAATACCTACTTATATGTATGTGTATATTTTTTCTGCAGAGATTAAATAAATTTTATTTAATGTTTAAAATTTTCTTCATTTTATAAATAGAACACGAAAATATAATTTTTAGTGTATTTTTTTTTTTTTATTATTATTTTTAATTTTTAGTTTTTCGTTCAAAGAAAATTTATAAAAATAGTTTGCTTAAAAAATGTCGCCAATTGCAAAATTTTTAAATGATGAGAATTAAAGGATTTTTTTTTTAAATCACATTAATTTTTTTTGATAATGATTTGTTGATAATTTTACCAAAATATACAGGAACAGAAATTTAGAAACATTAATTTTATAGTATTAAAATTTAATATAAATAAGCTTTAATTTTATGGTGTTATCAAAATAAATTTTAAAGATTCTTCAACTTCAAGCCATAGATATAATTATCAGTCACATCTATCTATGATTATAAAAATATAGAGTGATAGTGTGATGTGCGAAAATATAAGACTTTTCTACACTGTTACGTTTTTTTTTGACAGGTAGAAATTAGATTGAAGGCATCACATTTTCATATTGAGAAAACTTATTTCTTCTTTTTCAATTTTTATAATGCCACAAAAGTTTACCTTTGATGTTATTTGAAAATGAATTTCAGATTATTTCTTACTTCGAATTTTGTCGTTGTGATAAGAAAAAATTCCAAAATTGCACTATTTTTTTTAATTTTCAACGAAGTTCTATTTATCGGATCATACTAGTTGTATAAAGAAAAAAAACTCCCTTATTAAACAACAGAAAATTTTAAGAGTTTTGATCAAAAAATAAAAAAATCATGTCTGTATAATCGATCGTAAATATTCAAAGGTATTAATAAAAAAAAAAACAGACGTTAATTATAAATCAAAAAATATAATTCCTTCGATCGGTGTATTCGACTAATACCCTTGTGTACTTTTTATTATGGTTAGACCATTATGAGTTACATTTTATTCACAGATAGCACCACAAGTATATATTTTTTTTCATTTAAAATTTGAAATATTTTCAATAAATAATAATCGAAATTTTATAAAACTGATGCAAAATTTAACGGCAAAGAACTTTTATAAAATTTTTTAAATTTTTTTATACAAATTTGAATTTTGACTTTAGACTATTTCGATGACAATATGGTGAACTGACATAACCGCGAATGTCATAACCGCGAAAAATTTTTGTCATAACCGCGAAACTAGAATTTGTATTAGTTTCGCGGTTATAACAAAAAATTTTGTTATAACCGCGAAACTAATTTTATTTTTGTCATAACCGCGAATTCGCGGTTATGACAAAAAAAATGTTAAGTTTTTCGCGGTTATAACAAAAATTTTTGTTATAACCGCGAAATGATAAAATTCGAATTTTTGTGTTTCGCGGTTATAACAAAAATTTTTGTTATAACCGCGAAACACAAAAATTCGATTTTTGTCATTTCGCGGTTATAACAAAAATTTTTGTTATAAGCGCGAAACACAAAAATTCGATCTTTTTCATTTCGCGGTTATTTGCGCCAGCCGCAAATCCCACTGACCAACCGCCCGCCCGCCGCTCTGCTGCCCCCCCCTCCCGTGTGCTTACCACACAACATTTTTTTACCTAGGTCTTATTTCATTTTTCAAAATGATCGAGTTTTTGTGTTTCGCGGTTATAACAAAAATTTTTGTTATAACCGCGAAATGATAAAAATTGATTTTTTGTGTTTCGCGATCATAACAAAAATGTTTGTTATAACCGCGAAACACAAAAATTCGATTTTTGTCATTTCGCGGTTATAACAAAATTTTTTGTTATAACCGCGAAATGATAAACATCGAAATTTTGTGTTTCGCGGTTATAACAAAAATTTTTGTTATAACCGCGAAACGAAATTTTTTCTTAACCTAACGGGAATTAACCTAACGGGAATTAACGTAACATTACTTTATTTCACTTTAAAAGCGAAATAAAGTAACATTATATTAATTCAATTATTTAAAAAGACATAAAATAACATTTCAAAACGACTTAAAATAATGTTATGTTATGTCACTTTATGCAAAAAATTCAAAGTGACATAAAGTAACAATTCAAAAAACAGATCTTATATAAACTCGTGCGTGCGTTTTTAAAAAAGTGTTGTTAAACAAAAAGAAGTGATAAAAATAATTCAATTACATAGTGTTCTTCAAAGTCTGTAGTGCAGCGGGTATACACGGAAACTGTTCGTGTTCGGCGCGTGAGGGGAGCGCGTACGGACGCGGGGCGGCGGGTGGTGGTGCGCGGGGCATTCGGCGCGGTGCCGCGAGGTGGTTGGCGCGAACGCACACGAGCCACCACGCCCCGCGACACCACGCGTAGTTACTTTGTCTTTTTTGCATAATATTGAAATCTTTAAGTTTATATATTTTAGTTAGTTTATTTAAACAAAAAAAGATTAATATTTAAGTCAATATTCAATTTCCTTTTTCAAAGTTTTCTATTTAGTAATTTTAAATTTAGCTTAGACTGGGTATATACAATATAACTAATTTTTACCGCCACAATGTGCAATACGGAAATGCATTCAAGTGAAAAGCAATATATTCTATTTCTATTTACATTTAGGCTGTTTTTTTTATTTTTATTATGTTATGTTGTTATTTTTTGTTGTTGTTTTTGTAACAAGGATATAAAATAATACAAAATCCAAGTAAATTTTTCAGTATATATATTTTTAATTTTAGATTCTTCTTTTGGTTGTAATATTAAATAACATTTTCTATGTTTCTAAACTTAAGAATATTATACTTAATAAGGTTGTGAAAATTGTTATTATGTATATTATATATATATTCAGTTGTTGTTATTTACATTTTATTATTTTTTTTTTTTGGAATATTATACGAATAATAATACGATGTTTAAAGTTCCCCATTTTTAGCAGGTGGAATATTTTAATATATGTGTAATTTAATAAAACAATATTCTTGTTTTTCGTACATAATATATACTCATATAATATTATTGCGCCTTTTAAATTTTCTAAAATGTGCAATATTGTTTTTTAAAAAATTCTCTTCTTTTTTTTTTTTTTGTTGTCTTTTTTGGGGTATATTTCTTATATTTTGGTCACATAAATTTTGAATATTATGATTGTATAAATAAAATGTGAAGTTTTCAGTTTCCGCAAAAATTAAATTTTCTAAATTTTCTACTTAGAATGCATAAATTAAATTGGAATTTTTTTTTTTTTTCAATAAAACCAACTGTGCTGAAAATTTAGAAAATTAATTTTGTTTTTTTTTAGCAAATTTTTTTAAAAGTTTGATGTGAATTATTTTGAAATTCATTCTTTAAAATGTATCGACAGAAAATATGGCGTATGAAAAACTAATTTTTTTTTAAAGTAATTAAACCTAATCCTAAAGGATTTAAATTGGGTTAATAATATTTAGGTACACTGAAAAAACCAAATCATTGGAAAACCAGATGTAAAATAACACAATTTGTTCAAAATTTTGCATTTATTATTAGCTCTTATCATGGAAGGCGCTTTCGTCGTTGTCAGTCGCCAAAGCGACAATTTAGTATCATGGAAGTCGCTGTCGCCTTCAGGCGACTTGTCGTCTAGTCGCCTGGGCGACACTAGACCACAATCAATTGAAAATCCGTATTATTGAAGTCGCTTTTGTCGCCTTTTTAATAAATTTACTTTCGCCTGCGTTCAAGTAGACGACTAGTATATTATTTTGATGATTCAAATTTAAAGAAAAAAATTTTGAAAAATATATTTTGAAAAAGTTTGAAAAATTCTTATTTAACTAAGAATTCTGAAAAATGAGGTAAATATAAGTTTTTTATTTATTAAAATCAATTTTTTTGAATTTTAACATAAAAAAATTTTTGAATTTTTAGGTTTTTTGAATTTTAACTTCAAAAATTTTTGAAATTTTTTCGTTTTTTATTTAGGTGTTGCTGTTATTCACAAAAAAAATTAAGTGTTATCGCATCAAGTAGAAGGCGCCTTGTAAGTTAGAGTCGCCTGAAAATTGGGCGCCTTTCGTAATACGAAAAAGAGTCGTCGGCGACTCTAAAAGACGACTTAGGCGACAGGCGACAGAGTCTTCCATGATAGAGCTATTATAACATATAATAGCAAATAAATTGTTTTCAAAAATTTCTTCTCCAAGATTGTAGTTTTTATTCATTTTCTATATATAAAAATATAAATTAAAAAAAATTGTTTTATTATAGAAAATGAGTTTCTGAAGTAGAATATGTTATGAACATAATATCATCTTACATATATTAAAAAGTAAAAGTCCTTGATATTTGCTCGATAATGTACATGTATAAATGCGTGCAGAGCAGATTTAGGTTAGTAATGTGATCTTATGTTACATTGGCATTCAGTTATAGAATTTTAACATAGAACCTTTGAATTAAATTTAATTCAAGAAAATATTTTAATCATAGTTTCCTTAGTTATAGCTAATACAATCACGTTTACTTAACAAATTTTTTTTTTTATAATTGATCATTTTTTTTTAATAACTTTTCAAACCATTAACCATTGAATTTTCCCAGTTCAGCTTATGAGCGAATAATTTTTTAGAATTTTATTGATAAAAATTCGACCCTATTTGAAGAGAAAAAAAAATCTATTTTGTGTATAAAACTATAGAGAATTTTATCTGTTTTTGATTTATTGTTTTATCTCCTCTAAATATGTTAATCAAGAGGATTTTTCTATTTAGCAAAAAATGAAAATTTTCTGTATAAATTTTATTTTTCTACCCTATCATATTATAATGTCGTTTTTTTTTTTTTTTATAAATCATACGCGCATAATATTAAAATAGAAAAATATATTGAAAATAACGAAACAAACTAGTTATTAAAATCAAAAATTTTCAGTTTTTAATGTCAATTTCAAATTTAGTTATTCTCGAAGATTAATCGAAAACTAAATCTTGTTCATTCTGTGAGCTAATTAAGTTTTATTCGAAATATAATCTAGTTTTACAACTTTAGATTCAAGTGGTTCTTTTCAAGAGAACCATTCTAGTTTTATAAATATAATTTAATGGTTTTTTCTTTCTACATTCACATAAGCTTGCCATTACATTTTGGTATTTCTTCTTGTATACTCTCACTTTTACTTGTTGTTTATTGTTTTGACTAAAAATAAATAAATAAAACAATACTTTTACTATTATTGAAAAAAAAAGTAAATATATATAAATAAAAAAAAAATGTTTGATAGAAAATTTTTCAACTTGCTTTTAGGTCATAAATTTTTGAACCAATTATTCACACAGGCAATTAAAAAATTTTTAGTAGAAAAACCCCAAGGAAATTGAATTTAATAAAAATTTGTTTTATATAATAAGATATGTGCATTGCATAACTAAAAACGTTATTATGGGATCGTAATAAAAATGCGCAACCCCCGGTTTAATGATTATGTGTAAATTTTTTTTTTTTTCCAAACTAACATTATTATTATATTTATGCACAGATGAGTGCAATACGCCAATATTATTTATGAGAAATTATTGAAAAGGAGAAAAAAAATAAAAAATAAATACCTAATTTAAATTTTTGAGCTATTTATAAAAAGACATAACATCAATTATTTTATTACTTATTTGAATTTTTGAAATATTGACCCTTGATTTTCAATGGGAATAATTTAATTTCCCAAAAGGACATTGCATTTTAGTCAGAGGACGATTACAAAAAAATATAAATATAAATATAGAAAATTGAAGGGGACATCCACTTGTTTTGATAAACTTATATTTGCTGTAATAAATTAATTAATTAAGTTTTTGAACATTATAAATCCTAAATTTATTTGATAGTGAAACTTATTTAAGAATTTTATCAAGATTTTAAATTATTTTTGTAAAAGGACTCAGAGGTTCATTAAGAGGAAATGTTTTTAGATCTAAATTAAAATAAAAATTCTTATAATTTCGTTTTAAATATTTTTTTAATGCAATGATTCCGTTTTGGGATTTTATATAATAGGGATGATCTACTTTCAATATGAGACTAAAAATGTCGTAAATATTGAGAAAAATCCTAAAACAAACATTTAAGTTTAAAAAGGTTGCATATTGAGCTTAGCATTGTGCGTTAGGGGTTCTATTCAAAAGTTTAAAATTTTTACTTGATGCCAGAAAAAGAACCATGTTACTGATCCGTATGAACTTCAAAAAATGATTGCAAGTGATAGACCTATAACGATGGAAACTTTTTTAACGATACTTATCCCTGATATTCTAAAAATCAGTGATTTGATACTTTTATTGAAACTAAAATAAATGCTCAACATGTTCAGAAAAAAAAAACTGATTGATCGTGATCGTCTACAAAATTAAACATCACAACTGAGTTTATTGAACTCGTCCTTTTTTTTTGTGATTTATATTAATAGGTACATCTGTAAATATTTTTCTATTTTTAAAAATATAACATTTGTTGATCTCGTTTTTATTTTCTTTTCTCTATTTCATAATTTTGGGTTTTTATACTTTTGACCTTTTTTTTTAGCCTTTTAGAATTTTACGAAGTAAACAGAAAATATTTTGGGTATCAAATAAAAAAAAACAAAAAGTATTTCAAACCAAAATATTTTTACGCTACTTTATGGTGCAAGATGATAAAAGTTGATGTTAGTTAAAAAAAAAAACATAACTAGAAATTTTGCAGCTGTCCAAAATTTCCAAATGTCCCTAGAGGACTCATGTCAAATAAAAAAAAAAAATTAAATTATTATTTCAATTTTGACTTTTATAGTACGGTTACCTAAAAAATTTTTTATTTAAAAGTGGAGAATTATAAAAAATATAAGAATAAAAGAATTTATTACATTTTTTTATTTAGTTAAGGTCAGTTTTGTTTTTATTAATCATATTGTAAGAATTTTTCTTTTTAGTGATTGACAGGAGAACAAGTAAAAGGATACAAGGCTTGATTTTTTATTAACATTAAAACAAGATCATATAAAAACAAAAGCTCTAATTCAAATTGGCTTTGGAAATACTGAAAAAAGACTTAATATTAACTCTTTCTAGCTTCACTTTGATTTTGGTGCGGCTAATCTTCTTTTGGATTGTTTAAGTTAGTCTTTCTATCAAATCGACTCTTTGGATCATACATGAAATATTGAATTCACAATAGATTTTTCCACGTCTAATTTCTTGATGATTTTTTTTCTTTTAAACTCAATCCGAAAAAAATTTAAGGGTAATGAATGAAACTTAAACTTTATTTTCGTGAATTAACAAAGGTATCCACATAATAGTACCCTCAAGCATGGAATTTTGGGAAAAGAAAGAAAAAATTCCTATTTCCAAATTAATAATACCAATTTATGAAAGAAAATAGAATCTTTCGTAAATTGTAGGTATGTATATAATACGTAATTTCAATTTAAACGATATCAATTTGATGAAAATTCTAAAAAAAAAAAAAAAAATAAGAAAATAAAGAAATTTGATATAAAAAAAGGAAATTCAATAATTTTATTTTTTATTATTATTTTTCATTTTTTAACGAAAATCTAATTTTTCTACAAAACTTAACACTTCACCCAAATATACACTTTTATATTATTTTTGTGAAAGATATAAATTTAATAGTCATTGATATTAGCTTTCCTCGTAGGTATTTTTTTATTTTTTTTTAAATGAAAATAATACTAAATCATTTTTCAATAAAACCTATAAAGCCACTTTTCCTGTTCTAATGTTGCAGCAACCATTAAAATTCCATAATGTGTGTTCAGTATAGGAAGGGAATATTTATAATGTTTGCTTTTTCAAGGAAATATTTCAGAGAGTATATGTACCTATAATATTGCGTTATACCGCGAAAAAGCTTCTTCGTACACAAAAAAAAAATTCATAAATATAATAATAATAATTTTCACTTAATGAATTTTCATTTGTTAAAAGATTGAATTTTATAAAAAAAAAATATAAGACTCATACATAATAATTGTTAAAAAAGATGATTTATTTAGTTTTTCGTTCGTGTGTATAGTTTTATTTAATTAAAAAATGTTTATTAGAAATATTTGTATAATTTGTGCATTAAATGGGGCTGAAAAATAAAATAAATTCTATATTATTAGACATTAAAGAAGTTTATGATTGTGTTATAAAATATATTGAAAAATTCTATATTCCAGAAAAAAGTTAAAAGTTAAATCTCTTAGACAAGCTCAAGATAAAGAGTGAATAATAAGTTAAATAATTTCTTGATAATATAGTTAGTATAAGACTATATTATTATTTTTATACAATTTTATTTAAATAGTTTCGAAAAATAGTATTTTTTTTTTTATTTTACTAGCATTATAATAATATTTGGTGCTATGATAAAAAAAATGAAATAAGAACAAACTTTGATTAGCTCTGTGATATAGGCTTTTATTCTGTTAAAATATTATTCATCTTGTTATCTCATTTTAAAAAAATATTCAAATTTTCACCAATCGGATTAAATTAAAATCTATATATGTATTCCCTCTACTACTATGCCGTCAGTATGAAATCATCTCGTAAATCTTTTGATCAACAAAGAAAATGAAGTTTACATTAACAATGTCCAAAAAAAATAATACATAATTTTTTCAAAAAAGTGTTATAAAACGTATAAATAACATATAAGTTTGGTGTATTTTTAACGTATGCTCTGGAAGAACATTATTCAAATTATACAAAATTCCATTTTCTCTTATTTAATGTACATACATACATATATGTTGAATTTATTACCTATATATTTAGTATATGTACATACGTATATACTGTAAGTATACAAATGGGATATATGTAAATCACTATGTATGTATAATTTTGAAATAAATTCTTATTCAACAAATGATATCATGGATTTCAATATTCATGATTTATAACCAAATTTAAGAATCTTTTACGTTATATTTTTTTTTTATTCCAATTTTTTTTTTTTTTTTTTCAAAAAATATTTTGCATATGTCGCTGACATTTTGACTGATCGGAAAGGACGTTTTAATACCAATTTCTAATAATAATATTTTTCTTCTTCTTCCTTAGCAATATAGCACTTGATATTTTCACAGTATCAATCCTTTTCATTTTAATTTTTTTTTTTATTTTTTGCATTGAGCATAAGTTCATGTTACACTATGAAAAATATATTTAGTTGACTTTTAGAATAATATTTTTTATTTAGTATCTAAAAACAAATAGTAAAAGATATAATTAACTTTGGAGAAAGTTATTTATTAATTATATATACTCAATTGTTTCGAAACATGACAGTAATTAATTAATTGAAAGAATTAAAATAAAACATAGTTCCCATAATAATAAAATCAAAAATCTGTATTATATTTTAAATTTCAAAAATTTTTGGTGGATTTTCCAAAATCTCAAATTGAAATGTTAAAATATATGTTCAGTTTTTAACCTACATTTGTTTTAATATTATAAACTTTGTATATTATTTTCACCAGTTTTCCTTTCAGATTTTTTTTTTTTTAGTGAATTTATGTTTTAGGGAAATATGTACATTCTTTTCAAAAAAAAAAATTGTCTTAATGTTTGCCAACAAAATAAAAAAAAGTCAATGTCATATATGATTTTTAATCGTTAAATTATGTATTTTACAAAAATCCCTTGAGTAAAAGTCCTACACACCAATAGTCAACTCATATAATAACAGTCTGTCAAGTTGATTTAAAATTAAAAAAAAAAAAACAAAAAAAAAAAATAACATTTTCAATGTTAAATGGAATGAGGACGAAAAAAAAAAAAATTTAGAAAATGAATGAAAATTTTTATCAAACATTAGAAATCATTAGAAGCAAAAAAAAAGAATTCATAAAATTCATTTCAAATTGGCTAGACCAAATATTTTTACAATTCATATGGAACATTTGGTCATTCTACATTCGAAATAATACAAAAAAAAAGTTTATTTTCTTCTTTTTTTTTTTTCGTTTTTTATTGTCCAGTGACCTTTTTTTCTTCGTGTTTTTCATTTCAATTGATCCTTGTTTTTCTATAATATAATGTCGGTTTTAATGAAATTGAAAAAAAAAAAAATTCTATTCTCCCTAAGTTTTCCTTAATATTCTGAATTTAGTCGAAAATAATATAAAGTATGGTAACAAATTTTTTTTTTAATTTAAATAATTCATGAAATTCGAGCAAGGTTTGACTAATTTATATTGTCCATCACTGCATTGGCGCCAGGATTATAGGTAAATAATTTATTTTTAAAATTTTAAATTTTATAAAATTATTTGATTTTAGAGGGAAAAGAAAATCCCATTGATGGAAAATTTGAGAATTTTTCATAAAATTTTCTTATAACAAATATAGTTAGTCAAATAGATTTTCCAAAAATAAAATTGACGGCGTTAAAACTTTAGAAACAAAAAAATCTTTCTATGATTTATATAAAATCACTAGCTTTTTTCAATCATGAAAATATACTTTTTTTTCTCTTTTACTTACTTGTCTTAAGGATTTTACTATACGATTGTGCATTTTTTTATTAAAAAAAAGCAATATTTTCTCTTGCATTTTTCCTTATGAATTTTTTTTTTTGCTTTATATATAAAAAAAAATGTTCATAGAATACACCACTTATGTTTTATTATAAATGAGAATATGTACTGAAAAAGAAAGAAATAATAATAATAATAATAATAATAATAATTCATTATAATAATAAATTTAAAAGTATATTGTGTTAATTAAATTGAAATAAGTGCAATTATAAGGATCATATATTTAACACAAAAAAAAAAAAAACAGAAAAATATGCAAAAAACAAAGTTGCCGTGCTTAAGTGCTTATTTTGTGGAAAGTGCTGAGAAGTGCAATGAGTATGATTAAGCATTACAAATTTTTTTTTTTTTTTTTCTCAACAGATATAGGATGGAAAATATGAAATATTTTCAATGTACATACAAGGTATTTGTATGATATAAAGAAATTTTTGTAGAATCTCGGTAAAAATATTATTATTATTATTACTTTTAATTTTTCTTTCTTTATATTCTATTTTTATAAATTCATATGTACTGTACGTATATTTTTGCCAGAAAACTTGAATTTTTTTTTTGTCAACAACAAAATACGCAATTTGGTTGACCTTAATTAGCTTGGAAAATGTCATAAATTGCATATATGTAAATGTATACACAGTTAGTAAAAGATAAAAATTATAACTATTTTTTTTTGTTTTTTTTAATGAGTTCATGAATTATTTAGTAACCGTATTTATATGAAGGATATGTATGATATGTAACGAATATTGGGAACAGAACTGTATATTTTTTACATTAAAGGAATAAAAATAAACCAAGTTTGTTATCAACTGAAATAAATATATTATAGTTTTTAGAAAAAAATAAAATTTAAATTTTGTAATTATTTTTTAATTAAAATTGTATAATTAAAATCATTAAATAATTATAGATTAACTTAAACATTTGTGTAATTATAAAGGTGATTTCGATTTATTTTTAAATTTAACACTTTTAATACTTATTTTCGACAAAAGTATGCATTTTTGTAGTTAAAGAAAATAGGAAATTATCAACTAATGGTCTCAGCCAACAATGAATAAGCAACCTTTCTGTCTGTCGATTTATCATTCTGTCTGTCTGACTTTCGCTTGTCTAAATATAATAACTATTAAACAACTTTGCCTATTTAAAACTCTCCGAGTTCGAACAACAGAGATATAAAATATCAACCGGTGAGGATTGGAATTATTTTCATATAAAATTTATTTTATTTTTAATTTTTTGAAATTTTTGAATGGATTTCTGATGATAATTAGTATGTGGGAAGATAGAAGTCGATAAAGGAAACTAAAAAAATGGAAAGATCCTGATTGTGTCTAGGGATTGAGACTGGAGGCTGAGAAGGCGTTTTCATG